>JAJONR010006012.1:0-70682 GCA_029582245.1 Solanum etuberosum | reverse complement strand
ATACTGAAACAAGGCATGAACCATTATGATATTGATACACAAGTGAAAATTGTCATAGCTTGTGCAGTGTTACATAATTATTTGCGAGAATACCAAAGTACTGATGAAATATTTATGGTCTATGAGCATGAAGATATAGTTGCGGATGATATTGACCAACAAATGGCTCAAAGTAACAATGTTGGTTCGTCTTCTCGGTCACATGATCGAGAAATGCAAGTTCAACGTGAGGAAATTATCCGTACTATGTGGGAGGATTATATTAAAGACTAGTACACTACAATTTATGTTCAATTTTTTTTTTTACTAAATTAAAGTTAGATGAAACAATTACTTAAGTGGAGAACAAATAGCTTTGTAATAATTTATTATGCGATTTTATAAATTTTTATTTATTCGATAAGATTGAATAACAATTGGGGCTATTTTAATAGTTTTACAACTTATGTGATTCTTATATTTATGAGAAAATATATAACACAAAAGTTCCATATCGCATGTCCAAACAAAACTTCAATTTCATCTCATGATTCCATATTATGATTCCATATTATGATACCATATCATGATTCCATATTGCATGGCCAAACGGGCCCTAAGAATGACAATAATGTTGAATATTTGTTCTTTAGTTTTACATTGGTTTAGACATTTTAAATACAAAACCTAATTTTATTTGTTCTTTAATGTTTAATCATGTGATTAATACTTATTATACTTATTTTAGCACAATTTAGTACTTCTAAATTATAATCATTTTCATTATGACTTATTAATTTGCAATATTTATTTCATGCGATTTCATTATTATTTTGTTGTTAAATATTTTAGTGTCATCACTCATCTCATATTTTTTGTTATTTTCTTATAAAACACCTTAGAATGTTGTATTTTAGTAGGACTAGAGAAATATTTGGAGCACAAGTTAATTATATGTTTGTATGAATACAATCCAAGGTTGAACAACCCAAATTTTATTAGTTTGATTTGATTTATAGATTATGATTTGATTTAATAGTTGAAAAATTTGAATCAATCCAATCATGTACACCCCACTTTATGGTATAATCTTTCTTTATTTTATCAAGTTAAATAACACGAACATTTTACATATATACTATTTGTTATCGTGCTTAAAAGATTCAACATAAAATCAATATATATATATATATATATATATATAAAGCTGAATATAAAAAAGGTGATGTGGCACCCCTTTATGACCAGCATTCCTATTTATTTATTTTCTCTTTTTTTTTTTTGCATTTTTTAATCCATAATATATGATTATATAACTTAAGAAAATACAAACAAAATAACTTGTGACTTAATAAAAATGCAATGACCAACATTTATGCTAATAGGAAGCCCACGTAACAATAAAGGCTAGGAAGCCCACGTAACAGTAATTTGCAATAAAGCCCAATTAACCGCTTCATCCCACGTAGTAGTAACACATAATGCAAATGTTTAATCTTGTGCAAATGTTTAATGGATGGAACTTTGTGCAAATTTTACAAATATTTGTTGTAAAATTTCATGAAATACAATTGATTTTATAATATATATAATGAGAAGAGTTTCTTGAGATGGCAATGAGGGTATATATTTGGTGTTGAAGATGCATTGCTTAGTCATTATCTTTATTCGAAACATAATGACATATTCAAAAGACCTTATTATAACAAGTTATTGTATTGTATTTGAACAATGTGAGAGTCACTCACCTCTTCATTTGTTACTTTTATGAAATCATTCTATAGAATTGATTAACTATCATGCTACTGGGAACAACGGCAAGAACAAAACATTATGGAAATTAAGAAGCAAGAAAAAAAAGAATTACACAGTAACAAGTTGATGGACAACAAATATTTAAGTGTCAATATTCTAAATATCCTAAAAGACCTCACTGGTTCTATCAGATATCACGCCTATTCAGTGCAAATATATCTTTATTTTACAAACGTTTCATATTAGCTCTTCTGTTTTTTAATTTTGAATTTTTTGGACTAAAAAACTAATAAAAATATATTTCTTTAATGACTACAACTTTCCTCATTATTGTCATTTATTTCCTTTCCTATTTTTTTTTACAAATCATTAATTATAGAGATGATGGACATTTCAATTTTTTCCTTCAAAATTTCTATGGTTACAGATTTTCATAAAAAAAAAACATCCATTATCTTGCAACTCCTTAATTATAGAGATAATGAAATATTTAAAAAATAAAATTATTCCTATTAGAAACTCAAAAGCCTTTATCACAATTTGTAACATATAAAAAGAGGTTTAGAGTAAATTGAATCAACATTGGTTGAAGATCCAAAAAAAGAGATAAGAACACACTGAAGGTGAATCTTGTATCAATATGTTATGCAATAATAGAAAATACGGTATTATTTTGTGTTATTTTTCATTTTGATTTTTATTACTTTAGCTGCTATATCCATATTATGGTATAACTTTTCATTTCTTTAATTACTTTCTTATATTATCAACATAAAATATAGGAAAACATAGAAGTGGTTAACTTATAATCAAGAATAAAATAGTATGGTTTAACATTTTATTTTTATTTTTTTGATTTTCCACTCAGTGTACGGTACCCCAATTGGAGTTTGACTAAATTCAAATTCACACCGAAAAGTTTCACATCGGGGGTAAAGCGCTCCCTAACAAAGACAACTTTATATCCAACATTTCGATAATTGATTAGTAGACATTGTACTCTTCTTTTAATTAGAGTTTATATATTTTTGGTCGAAATTTGGATCAAGAAATAATATTTCCATGTCCCTTTTAGGTACAAAATGTAAGCAAAAGTGTATCCTTGCATGAACAAGTCATAGTCCTTTCTTTTAAGTAAGAATATAAAAGAGATTAAAAAACTTCTTTTTCCTCATTTTCAAAGTTCTTTATCTAAGTGAAACTTTTATTTTATTTATATTCTTGATTTTATTTTGAGATTATTAGAAGGAAAAAAATAATATTAGAGCATATAAGACACATTGATCTTTTTATTTCATTTTATTCTAACTTTTTAATAAGTCATAATTTCTTATCTTGTGGAATTAATTTGAATTTATTATTTTTTTATTACAAAATTGAAATTGCACTTAAATTTGTGATAATTTCTAAGTTCTTTGATTACTGGATGTTAATACAAACTCATATTTCTAAATTTAATACTTATGTGAAAGTATTCTTATTTTTATTTAAATTCATTTATAGAATTCAATTTGTATGTACATATGAAAAATAATTAATCCCCTTCTATCTAAACTAAATCTACAATAACAAAAAGAATATTTCAATAATTAATTTATGTTATTTATGCAGAGTATGAAGCAGAAAAAATATATAAGCTAATTTAAGAATAGGTTAATTGAGTAAATTAAAAGACGTTATATATGTGATGTGAATTATTTGATATAATATTCTCTGAGGGACATAACATATGATCTAATTTCTCAATTTTAAAAATTGAATTTACATACTCAACAACTTTCTCTTTTATTAGGTACAGTATACATTTTGTAAGTGCTCTTTTTTGTTGTTTGGTTTTAGCTTTGGGAGTATGTTTTAAAAATTTGTAAGTAGTAAATCACTATAGCCTAAATTAGTTACTTTAAATTCTTCATCCACTCTCTCCTTCTCTTAAATACAAATTTTTAAAGCAATTTGTAAATCTATTAACTTCAAAAGACATATTTTAAAATTTTAATTAATTTTATCAAAGTACAAATAATAATAAGATGCACAAATGATAACTTTTTTTATTGATATTTTGATAATTAAATTTTGAATAACATATATTTATTTATAAGAAATAAAAAAATTAATTGATTAATAAAAACATAATTAACTTTTAATAGGTTAATTAACTCATTCATAGAAGTTTGAAACTTGTGGGGTGTTTGAAGTATAAAAATTGTACTATAAAAATTGAAAGTCACTTGAAATTTTCATATTAATTTTGTAAGTAGAATTATGAAATATTTTTATCTAAATTAAATATATATGGTTATCATTTCTTGAATTTAGTGAAGTTGAAATTATTTACCAAAGTAATTAATAGTATTAATTACTATTAATACCAATAAATACTATTTTTGTGCTTGCATTGAAATTTTTTTTCTCGTAAATTTATTTAATTTGTATTTTTAAAAATGAGATAAAAAGACAATAAAAAAATGACAAAAAATAGACGTATTAATGCCGGTGACCTCACCTCTTCTATTACTAGCTATACTATTATACAAAGATTTTATAGAAATCAAGTTTTAGATGATGGAACTTTAGAGGAAATTATAAAATAATTAAAATGTTAAATAAAATGAATTAAAGGTTAAAATTCAATATATTTTCAATTTTCACATATAGAAATTATTTTGTAAATTTAATGACATCTCCCGTAACCGCGCGAGGGCTGCCTTTTTCACTAGTTCATTAATAGGCATAATATTAAATAGATCATTACTTGAAAATAAAATATGGGTTAATATACATTAACATCGAGGAGTAAAATAATGGAGAAATTACTTGGATGAGTACCTTTTAATAAATAGTTCCTGATTTTAGCGATACTTTTATTTATTACCATTTATAGCAATACATAACAATACTATGTTAAATCTGCAATATGTATTAAAACTGAATTATATATGCAATATTTATGTGTATTATAAATGTTTTTTTTTTAAAATTAGGCTTGTTTGGTAAGAAATTGACACATTGTATTATAAGTGTATTAAAATGTGTGATAAATGTATTATCCATCAATAAAACTTGTATTATATGTGAATAATAAATTGTTCTTTGTAATATGTATTAAAATTGTATTATAAATTTATTAAAAGTGATCAAGTGAAAAAAAAATCATTATTATAAATGGTAAATATTTTCTTAATATATATATTATATTTATGTAAGTTTCCCTAAAATAATTACATGAAATTTGTAGCACATATTAAAGCTCACCACTGTATAACAAGTACACAAATAAGTCATAACAATTCTAAATCAATAATAAACATATTAGGAAAAGGCAACAACTCATGATCACAATATATTAAAGCATAAAATAGGTTGATAGTACCACCTACCACATTACAATAATTAGATTACTTGTATGATTACCACCAAAACATGTGGTACACAAGTTGCTTCTCATTAATTAATGGGGTCGTTTGATAACTGAATAAGAAATAAATTATTTATATATTAGTTTTCATATAATTTATATGTCATTTGTCAAATAGATAGGAAATAAGTTATTTATGTTTAAAATTACTATAATGTTTGGTTAATAATTAGAAATCCGCATATCTAATTATATTATGAGGGAATTCATGTCTTATTTTATGTAGAATAGAAAGTGAAATAACTAAAACATGAATAATAATACATAGATGCACTTATATACAACTAATCTCTACATTACTAATACATGCATAATTCTAGCCAGCTACCAAACGATCCTTTTTGGACCTCAATTGTGGAAAAATCCTTTATAGGGAGTGATTCTCTCAAAATCTTTCATTTTTTTCCGAATGGGTCATACACGACGTCAATTCAGATTGGAAAACCGATCCTTGACGGAGAATACTTCTCCTAAATAAGCCATACACGACATGAATTTAGTTTAATCAGACTCTATTATAAATAATGAACATCGAGAATACCAATGAAAAATAAAATAAAATTCTATTATTACTAATATCCTATGGACTATATTATTCAAATTTCAAAATTTATGGAGTTAATTATTTATTTTGTGTGGTGTTGTCCTGCATCCCACCAGCACATAGCCGTTGCGCAATTGTTGATGTGAGTAACAAAACTAGAGAACGAACGTGAATCCCATGCAAAACGTTGGGAGAGTCCATATTGAAATAGACAAGAAAATACCCATTTTCTCTCCCATTCGTCTTGCCGTTTGAGGAAGTTGGAGATCTGTGAGAATTCTCCGATCTCCCTCTTTCCTCTGGCATTCAATTCTCAATTTTCCTTTCTTTTTTAACCATACCCATTTCTCTAATTTTTTGCCAATTGTGAATTTTTCTGTTTTTGGTGGGTGTTTCTTGAAATTCAAAACTAAAACAGGAAAACCCACCTTGTGTTTTCTTTGATTTTGGAGAAAAGGGGAAATTTTTTGTGGGAATTTTAATTTGTTGAAAATGGGTATTTCTCATCAAATAATGCCGGCCTGTGATCAGCTCTGTGTTTGTTGTCCGGCAATGCGGACAAGGTCCCGCCAACCTGTTAAGCGTTATAAGAAGCTGATTTCTGATAGCTTTCCTCGATCTCCGGTTAGTCTTCATTAACATTTTTTTGTTTCTTATTTGATAATAGAGAATGGATTTTGGTTATTTTTTGTATGTTCTTTTATTTGGGTGTTTTTGATTCCCTTCGTTTTAGGAATTAGGAAACACATGTTGCCTCCTTATATGGTATTGTATTGAGAGTATCATCTCTTGAGTTAGCTGTTTGGATTGGGTTAGGCCCAAGATCCATTTATTTACACGTTATAAGAGCTTGATCCATTCATTTGATTGGTTTACCCAATGTTGGACCCCCATGTTATGTTATACAGTTATGGGCGTGAAGGGGTGTTAAATGTCCTACATTGGTGGAGGAGATGAGGAAACATTGGTATATTTCAGATTGAGTTAGACCTATGATTCATTTCTTTACCGTGCATATGAAAATAAAAAATTAGAGAATATAGTGAAAATTGTATGAGAATCCTTTGGATTGCAATATGATCAAGAGGTTGGACTGATTACTCCCTCCCTCCCTCCACCCCCCACAAAACAGCTCCTAGGTGGGTGTTGCGCTCTGTCTGATGAGATGTTGTAGAATTTTGTGTTCTGATTAGTACATGCAGTTAAACCTTATATAAGAATCATAAAGGTAGTTGTCCAGCGTTTGGAAGTACATAGCTTGGATGTCAGCTGCACTGTTTGAGAAACTTATAATTTTTCCTCAATGTATGTTGGAATTATACTCCAATGACATCCTGTAGGTTGTTTTTTTTGATGATTCTCATGTTAGGTGACTAGACGTTGTTGTATAGTCTATTGATTTTAGATGTTCAGCCTTTCTGGTAGTTTTATATGATTAAAGGCTTCATTTAATAGTTCCTATGTTGTTTTCTACGGAGTTAACAAACTCGTTTCAGCATGTGTTAGATCCTTATTTTCTCTTTCTTTATTTTCCAATTTTTATTTCTGATAATGAGTTAATTTTCTAGTTATTACTAAGATCTGGAATATTCTTATCAGGGAAGTTTAACAAATTCTCCGCTAGTATTGTAGAATGAGATTAAGTACTAAGCAAAGTGAAAAGTCAAATGGTTTTACCTGTAAATATTTGGGTTATTCTTTCTTTGAGGTTGCAAATACGGGATTGCAAGAACTCCTGAAATTTATAGATAGATATGCACTTTTGTATCGTGATACTCTGAGTACTCTGGATACAACTCTATACATACTGTGTGCAATATATCCATCCACAGATTCCTGATGCAGAAAGAGGATGAAACAATTAATTCAGTCTTAAATGTGTATTTTGAGAGTATTCTTATACCTGAATTGGTAGTGGCCTCACTTAAACCACTGAGCCAACCTTTAGTCTTATGTTAAGAGGATTCAAAATCTATATATATATACATAAAAAAAAACACCTTATATTATATAGGTGAACCTCAATCATCTCACCACATCCATATTGATTAATAACACATTTGATTAGGTAGTCATTGATAAATTCTGAAAATTAAATAAATTCTATGTGAGCATTTGTGCTTCCTAATTATCCAGAATTTGCTCCACTCTTATATATTCAGCCAAAGTATGTGCCTATTACATGGTAAAAGATGTGAAAGGTCATTACTCATAGTTGCCAACATGAGTTTTGAATAATAACACCGTCTAACAGTTGTAGTTCTGGCTTAGTTGGAATTAGATTAAGTTGGTGTGAATGACAAAACTTGGCCCCAGTTTGGTTGGAGAGATGAAGAGACTTTAGCACAGGTAGGTTTTGATGTTGTTCGCTCTGGAGTATGAATCTTTTAGGATTATAGACCATCATGGTAGCAGTGATGTATCCTTGATATTTGCATTTGAGCTTCTTGAATAACTTGAGATAGGATAATAACCTCCTTAACGTTTCCTATGCTTTCTTTACTCACTGGAAGCATTAGAAGTTGCTTTTTTTATTGGTTTGAAAGGACTAAGTTTCTTCAAGAACTAACTTATCTTTTATTTATGACAGGATGGAGAACCTAATGAACGAATGATCAACAAATTGTGTGAATATGCTTCAAAAAATCCACTTCGGATACCCAAGGTTGTGTTACTGAGATACTGAACAAACTTGATAAGATGGACTTATTTTTTATTTTAAGTTTAAGATTCATTTCTTGTTCCGTTTTCTCCTTAAAAGCATTTAAATAGTCTTCTTACAACCATGCAATAATATATGGATTCCCAAAAATTGTTGAGATTTTGATAAGCCTCTATGCTATACCATTATATATTTTACCCTATTTCAAGTTTGGGAAAAGCTGATGAACTTCAATCTATGGCCAGATAACAACTGTTCTTGAGCAAAGGTGCTACCGGGAACTAAGAAATGAGAATCTCGGGTCTGTAAAGGTAGTCATGTGTATCTACCGGAAGTTGCTTACATCCTGTAAGCAACAAATGTAAGTTCCTTGCTCTTTTTACATTGATGGAAGAAGGTTTCTGATCATGAAAAGGATAATGTTGTGAATATATGTGCTAGTCTTTCTTTTACATTGTCTAAAGACATGATGTGAGTTATACAAGGTTCTGAGCTGCTATAGACATACATCAGAAAAGTAGTTTCTTCTCATCTCATGCTCTAATGTTTAACGAGTTTACTAGTTTCTTTTTTTTACTTCTTTGGTATCAAAAAAGACAAAGTTAGTATTAGGCCATTTACAATGAATTTGATGTTTTATTGATTGTCATGGTAATAATTCTATTAGAGTAGTGAAGGACAGATTTTGTATGTAGTATTTGTTATGTAGCCAAAAAAGGGAGAAGAAAAGAGGATAAAGAAGAATACGAGGATAGAGGTCAATTCCTAGACACTTATTTTTCAAATTAAGTATGTTAAAAATAAAATGCCAAGGTTCTATTTATGTAGTAAGGAACCCCGAATAACATTCGTTCCTGGAATAATGAAAACTTCATCTGTAAGTAAGAGATAAAGGTAAAATCAAGGATAAAAATAAACAACCTGACAGATAATGAAAACATATAATCTAATCAACCTAAGCCTAATTTAGAATCTAACTGATTAAAATAATCTAGTAGAAGACTAACAACAGTTCATGTTTTTCTACTATTAACTCTCCTAGTCTTTGTTGGAAAAAGAATCTCTCTTAATCTTTTAAAACTTAATTATTTTTCTGGTGGAAGAAAACTTGATTCTGGTGATCGAATGGAAGTCATCCTCAGTAATCCATGTAGCATCATGTAGTGGTTGATCCTTCCGCTAAACAAGCTATACTAACCATTAGCTGATGAAGTTATGATCTCATTACTAAGTACATCTATGATCTGAGATGAATCTCTGAAAGGTGAAGGCTTGGGCCCTGGGATACTATTAAAAAGAGAACGGAGGCTCAAATATGCCTCTTTAAGGTAGGTCAAATGCCTTTTTAACACTGTTTCCAACTTCCAAAGCTTCAGAAAAGTCGAAGGTGATGAATGGAGAGACCAAGCCTCCCTTTTGTGGTCTCGCTTGAATGTTGTAAAAAGACGACTGGAGATCTGTCACCTTTATAGTGCCCAAATGTCCACGGCTGTCACTCTTTCAAAAAGTTTCATCATATGAGTCATAAATTTAATACCATGATAGTTTGAAACAAATTTGAATGTATCCTCTGTTTTATATACCAGAACCAAGGTTCTGCTTGTCTACTTGTTTCGCATGTTTCCACTCCTTAGTATAACATTAAATAGCTGGATAAGTCACTACATATAAGTTTAATATGTCAACATGATATAGCTTCTACCGTCTAACTCCAATTGCTTTATATTCTTCTTTTCATGTTTCACTTTATACATTGAAAGATGAATGGAGATCCACTTCTGTCTTCCTAAATAGTACTCCTTCCATTTCAATTTGTTTGTCTGGCTTTGACTTGACACATAATCTTTGAATCTTGTGGTCTTAAACTAAAAATATATAGAATGTACCAAAATTCCCTTTAATCTTGTGGTCTTAAACATGCCATGTTAAAAGTTAGAACTAAAGAGTTTCCAAAAAAGGGACGAGGCATTCCTTGCGAAACAGACTTAAAAGAAAAGTAAGACAAACAAATTGAAACAAATGGAGTTATAGATTTAGCTATCATCCTACATCCATGACTGTCATGACTCACAACTCACAACTCAAAAATGGAGGGCTTTTACGATTACCTAGCGGAAATGTCCTTCTCCAAGCGACCCTTAAGTTGCCAATCTTCAGGGAGAAGAAACTCCATTTCCTTGAGCACGTCGTCCTAAATTAGCAAATCTCCATGTTCTGTGACCTTCATTTGCCAGAAAAGCACCTCTCGTGCTGTTGCACTTCAGGTAATTTCTGTCTAGTGAGCTAATCGAGGTTTGGCTGTGGGCATGTGGTTGAAACACCATTTGTGCAGTCACACTTTACAAAGGAAAATTGTCTGAAGCCCAATTCAACTGTTGTTAGTGCGCTTTCTCTCCAGACATGCTACTGCATAGCACAAAGGAAAATTGGTTGGCACCCAATCGAACTGTTGTGCTTTCTCTCCAGATTTGCGACCACAACGCACAAAACAGTTTGGTTCTTCTCTTGATTGATTCCCAGATTCAAGTTTTGAGTTTCCAACTAGTTGAAACTTCTTTTGCCCTCCAAACTCCTCCAAGTCGTTTTTGAAGCCCCAATCCCATGAGCAAACAACGCATATGCAAATGCCTCAACTATATTACAAGCATCTATATCATGAACCCAAACGCCAATACACACATGCACAGTTTACTAGAAGGCCCGTGGTGTTTCAATTTTCCACTTTTGTCCGTCCTAAAAAGTAATGAGGTTAGCTATCACCTCACATCTAGCCCCAATTATTTCACATTCACATATTTCTTGAATTTTAATTGCACAAATCTATAGTTTCTACCTTGGATATAGAAGTCAAACCAATTATCTCACTCTGAATGCGGTTTGTTCAATATCTTACCTTTTTTTGAATGATGATGGTGTTCGGGCAAATTTGCACGCTCCTCGATTAATTTCATAGAGTACCTGCTACCTCTCACCAACACAAGTACCAAATAACTCTGTCCAAAAAGGCTTGGAGAGATGGGGAAAAATCACCTGGTTTTTGCCTCCGCTGAGAAACCTCACTGTTCTCAACCCACTTCATTGACCACTAGGTCAAACCCAATACCCTTGAGTTCAAATATGTTACATTTTGTAAGGACTCTTAAGTCAAGTCATATTATGAGACAACAAAATATATCTTGAAATCACAAGCATGTCTCAACATGGCTTACTTGCATGCTTGACAGTTTTTCTCTCATAGAAGTGTCACATTTGATAATTTGGCTACTGCAAGCTCAGACTCCAATATACTAAAAATCAAACTGAGGCAAAGCCCTTATTTTAGGTGCCATAGTTTACTCTCTAGATTCTTCAACATACCAGGTCTCCTACCCATGGAGGTCATTATATGGGTAATAAAGGAGATTAGAAACATTGGCCGCAAAGCTGATGGATAGCAGGAACTCTTGGGAGAATATTATGAAATGGAAGCTTTTGGACTTACTGAGGTTAAGTGAGGGTAACGAGGCTGAGATGAAAAAAAACTGATTTTCCCTCATCTGCTAGTGTGGGAAAAGAAGCACTGATTCTTCTTCTACTAGGATATCTATAAAAGTCAAGGAAATGAGGATCATCGTGTACAAAATTTCAAAAGTTTACCCCTTTTCAGAGATATGCACAGTTCCATGATATAATTGTTTCTATCACTTGTTTTCCTTTAGTTTTTAACCAATTGGAGATCATTGATTTGTTTCTGAACTATGAGGTTTGTTGATTTTCTTACTGTTTTTCGTACAATGAGTCCTGTAGACCTGAACTAGTACATATACACTGCAGGCCACTATTTGCAGGCAGCTTTCTCAGTATAATACACATTTTGCTGGATCAGATGAGGCATGATGAAATGCGCACAGTTGGATGCCAAGCTCTTTTTGACTTCATAATTAACCAGGTTAATAGCTTCTTCTTTTGGCTTTACCCTATATTGGTGATAGTTATCTTTAAGATAACACAAGTTCTCCTCAACAGTTAAAAGCTTATTTTCGAATTTGACTGTGCATTATGCAGAGGGACTCTACATATATGTTTAACTTTGAAGGCTTGATTCCTAAAATCTGTCTTCTTGCTCAAGAGATGGGTGAGGATGAAAGGGTGATAAAAATGCGCTGCGCTGGTCTTCAAGCTCTGTCCGCCATGGTAAACTACCAAATAAACTTCCTATTATTTTCTTTTTTTGAGACTGGTAAGTTTGTATTCTTCAGCATTAAGGATATGCTGGCCACCACCAAAAGTTAAATTACAGACTCCCTACAGATCTATAGTCTGTTAAGTATTTTCTAAACATAGCTGTTTACACCAAAAAAGTAAAGATACAATACAGTTCTATTTGACTTTATTAATGGAATTGGACCTATTTTCCTGATGCTCTTTCTGAGGTGTAAACTTTGTTTGATTAGCTTGAGTTTGTGGAGATACAGTCATGAACGGTGACTGAATATTTTTTCAGAGGCAACTTCCATTTAGTTGGATTTTCCAACAACTTTACAAACAGATATACTAGTAAAGTTGTATAGCAGCCTGGTCTTTTGTTTCTACATGAGCATGTGCTAGGACAATGGCTTAGATCTTTGAAGACTATAGCTTTTACATCATTCCACGCATTCATTGTATAATTGTGGCTTAGATCTTTGAAGACTATAGATTTTTCATCATTCCACACATTCATTGTATAATTGTCCCCCAAATTTTTTAAGTGGTGTCTTATTGAAGCACATATTCATCATTCAATATTAGAACTGCAGAGATATGTCTAACTTGAAGAAAATTGCCTTTTAAGGATTTGCAGAGAAGTCTTTGAATTAGTTCCTGCACCTGCACCTGCACCATTGAATTTTAGAACTGGCTACGCTGTGTCAAAAATTGTATCACAACACTTTGAAGGTTTTTTTCAAATTTTCTTTTCTTTGATATGCTATATTTGAGCCAAGGGTCTATTGAAACAATCTCTCTGTCTCCACAAGGTGGGGTAAGGTCTGCGTATACATCACCCTCTGACCGTTTGCATCATGTGTTAATAATATGTGAAACTGTATACTTTTGGAGAATTCATTGCTTCTAACTATAATGAAGTTTGTGCTTAGCACTTCGCTGTGAATTGCTCCTCTACTGCTTCCTTTGCTGATTATAAATGTGTGCTTTGATAAGGAAGTTGCTTATGAGTTCTTTCATGGTGAGTTTCACTTTAATGTGTGGTTTCTGTCTGATTAGTGATGTGGTTTTCATAGTAAATGAATCCCTAAATTTGGAAGCATGTAAGATTGATGTAGCTATTGGAAACAATGGGGAGTGTGATCTCACAAGCATGCTGAAAATTTGAAGTTCCCTAGTTCAAATCTGAGTAAAGAAAGTGATTTTTGAAATTGGACTAATTTGTAACTAAGATTTAAAATTACTAAAACTAAACTTAATTTGTGTGTTTGGTATAATGGAAAATATTTTCTGGATAAGTCATTTCGAGTGTTTGGTTGTCAAAAAATCTTTTTTCTAGGAAAACATTTTCCACAAAAAAGGGATTGGGTCGTGGTCAGCCTAACCAATTCAACATCTCTGTTATTGTAATAGAAGAGTTGGTATGGAAAAACTTATAGAATAGAGTTTGAAGGACTTGGTGTCAAATGGATTGATGATCTTGGAATCATTTGGCTGGTTAGAAGTAAAAGATTGCATCTGCATCTCACTCGATGCATAATCTAATAACAAAACAGAACACCGTTTTAACCCAAAATAAATTCTATTTAATTCATAAACTAATATATGTAGTTCCTCCATTAATTAATTCTTCACAACTATCAATTAATAATAGCTAATTCTATGGACTACAAATATTACAAATAATTTATCTAAATAAGAATTGATCAACCATTTGAACAAGTTACAGTAAACAAAAAAGATCCAAAAGAAAATAGCTTTTGATCAAGAAGGTATAGGAATCTGGAAACTGAGTAAGGTTGTCACTGCACAGCAATGTGAAGAACTGAAAAGCTGCTCCTGCAACAAAGAACTGAGAAGAAGCCTAGGACTCTTGGAGCTTGAGATATGAAATGTGGAGGAAATTACATCATCCGGTAAATGTTTAAATTGAATAGTGTCAATGGCAGTGAAGCTTTTTCTTTCCTCCATTTCGGCAAAGAAAGTGGATTTCTACAATAATAGCTCGTTGACTAGAAGGAGTGGACTCATCATACCCTAGAAAGGGTGTAGGAGCTCTCTGGGGGAAGAGGGGGAAAGAGACAAAGGGTGGAAATACTCCCCCCCACATTGAATTGTAACCCTTAGTGGTGCCATTTGTCTGCCCCACTGTCTTCAGGCCTTATTCATTTGGATGACTGCATTGCTTTAGCAGATAAGGCAACATACATGGTTTGTTTGTGATGGTAGATCAATGGTGCATTTTCTAGGAACATGTAGGAAGGATTGTTTCGCATGTAATGATAGTGCATTTTCCATGAACATGTTGGAAATACCATTTTGCATGTTTGCTAAAGCAGTTGTTTTTCAGTCTGGATGTATTGGACATTTTGCTATCAATCACTGTGGGCCAGATGGATAGAATCTAGAAAATGTGTTATACTGGCAGTGGTGTTTTTTGTTTGGCTAGAATATAATGAAGGACTTCTAATATCAGTGCAATTCGTAGAAATTCTATAAAAAAGAGCTAATTATATAATGTAAGGCCATTGCTTTAATATCACCTTACCTTGACTGATCAACATCCGGATTGCAATATTTGCTTTCCATCTTCAGCTTCTTTTGATTTGGAGGAATCTTGTCCTTTGCGCTATTCTCTCCAAACCTTCTTTTCTTGTAAATGGAAGGTCCTGTTACTGATTCCGGAAGTCGGAAAGAAACAACAACTACATGCAGCTCCATTGGTTGGTCCGTGTGAGGATTTTGATATTATTGACTTTTGATGTTTGTCTTTCCACTTACTTTGTCAGTTTCTTTAGCTTTATCTCTGGATTATTTTGGTGAAGTCTCATTTCATTTATAATGGATAGTCTGAGCAATTCTGTTTCTTTTGTCAACTTTTCATGTACAGACATGGTTTATGGGTGAATTTTGTCACATGCCAGCGGAATTCGATAGTGTAAGTTATTGCAGACTATTTCTATGCTTCTCTGGTTAATCAGTTGTTGATACAATTGGTACTTTTTCCCAATTTCAGAACTATTGTGTTGTTTAGGCCAAATCTCTTTATCTTCCACAGATAGTTTTGGTTGCACCTAGTTCAAATTCCATCTTGCATGTCTATTATTATTCATTTAAATTGGTTCACATTTTTATTGTCAAGAAGGGCTTTATATATTTTTGCATCACAATTTTTTCTAATTTGCCTATACTATGTGTGAAGAAAAGAGAGAAGAATATGCTGAGAGTGAATTCTTTGATTACTCTCTTAAGTTAGTGCAGATTAAATGGTGTTTACAAGAAATTTCAGGCTTATAATCTTGCTAGATTACATAACTATACGACAAGGGATTCTTTTCATGTTTACAAATTCTTAATGATCTTCTCCAAGTTGGAGTGTACATATTGTGCTCCTAACTCATAGCAAATATAAAATTGATCCTCAATTTTCAAATTATTTTATAAGAATATCTCTAAATGCTCCATTTGAATTTACATAGTGGTAAGTGGTATTTTGTTCTATGAAGTGCCAATCTATTTCAATGTGCCTTATTTTTCTAGTGAAACAAGAAGCCTATTTTACGAGTAAAAAACAATGTGCATATAACATTTGCTTAATTCAGGATTACTAATACTTGTTTAAATTCTAACATTCGCATACTAACACTTGCATTTTCTTTGGGAAGTATTGGGAAGTCCTGTCTGGTGATTAAGATTATTTTGGTTTAATGTCATTTATCTTACCAGGTGACGGCTGCAGTATTGGAGAATTGTGAAGGCCCTAAAGAGAAGCTGGATCTTAATAATGATAATCAAGATAAACAGATTAATGGAGTCCAACCAGTTTCTTCCGGTGGAAACCAGATGCCGTCATCCGCTAATGAATTGACAAGGGCTACTTCTTGGAGGAATATAGTGACAGACAGAGGCCTTAACGTGACTGGGTAATTCCTCTTTCCATGGTGTTTACATTTTGTTAATTATTTTTATTTTTGTAGATCATCTCACCTCCAATTACATTTCTCTTATGAACAGGGAAGATTCAAGAAACCCCATGTTTTGGTCAAAGGCGTGCTTACATAACATGGCGAAGTTAGCGAAGGAGGCAACAACTGTACGGCGTGTTCTGGAGTCCTTGTTCCGTTATTTCGATAATGCTGATCTTTGGTCTCCTGAACATGGAGTTGCCCTTGGTGTTTTGCTTGACATGCAATCTATTATGGAAAATTCTGGTATTTGATCTTTCTTTAATCTCAGTGATTACCCTTTTTTTCTTTTGAATCTTGGGGTTAAGCAGCATATTTGTCACCTTAACGCCTTGGACTCACTCTGTGCCTTTCCGTGAATGCAGGGCAGAACATACATTTCTTGCTGTCTACTTTGATCAAGCACCTTGATCATAAAAATGTCCTTAAAAATCCAAATATGCAGATAGAAATTGTTGAAGTAGCCAGCTCCGTTGCTAAGGCAACAAAGGCCCAATCATCTGTGACGATAGTTGGTGCGTTTAGTGATATGATGAGACACCTTCGCAAGAGCATACTCTGTTCCCTTGATGATTCGGAACTTGGGGAAGAAGTAATTCAATGGAACAGAAAGTTATACACAGCTGTTGATGAATGCCTTGTACAACTGTCCCTGAAGGTAAATTTCACGCTTTATCCATAAGTTTAGTTTTTTTTTATAATTTCCACTTTTCAAGGTCACCAAAAGTATGCACTATGCCATATTTACCTTTTTTCTAAATGAGGTTATCAGTTTTGAGAAATTTTGTTTTGTGAGATCCTCAGAAGCATCATCCTAGATGAGACAACATCGCCTGACAAGAAGAGAGGAAAAACTTAATATACTGCCTACTTTTACGTGGCTGAGTGTAAATGATGTAAATTGTGATCCCTCTGATAAACAGGTAGGAGATGCTGGTCCTATTCTTGATGTGATGGCAGTGATGCTGGAAAGCATATCAAATGTAACAGTTATGGTGAGGAATACAATGGCTGCTGTTTATCGAACTGCTCAGATTATTGCATCCTTACCAAATCATTCATATAAAAACAAGGCAAGGAAGACTCTATTCTTGGCATCTTTATTTTCTCTTGGTGATGCTTTCAACTGGTTGATTGCCAACATCCTTTTTCTCATATTTTCGTCTATACCTTTCAGGCTTTCCCTGAGGCATTATTCCATCAAATTCTTTTAGCTATGGTCTCGCCAGACCATGAAACAAGGCTTGTGGCACATCGTGTCTTTTCTGTTGTACTTGTCCCATCTTCAGTTTGCCCCCGTCCTAAATCTGTCCATCCACGGTCAACAAAGGCTACTGGTATTCAGAGGACCCTATCTAGAACCGTTTCAGTGTTTTCTTCTTCTGCTGCACTTTTTGATAAATTAAAGAAAGAACAAACTCCCTCTCAAGACAATATGGCTGGAAAGGAAAAAACATTCAATGCTAAATCATTGGTAAAAAACCAATCCATGCTGAAAAGATTAACATCAAGCTATAGTCGAGCTTATACTGTGAAAAGGAATTCATTACCTGGAACTGATGAAGGAAAAGAGAATGGTAACACAGAAGAGGAGCAGGTATGTGTTTGTGCTGAAGATATATAATATTGGTTGTCTTTCTAAAAAGAAAAACAAAAAAAATAGTGCATTTCAATTCAACATTCTACCTTTGGTTGGAAAAATAGATTTGCTTTCTTGGCTGCCCCTTACCACATGTCATTTCATTTCAGGATGGAATTTTTCTCAAGCTGAAAATTCGACAGATTAGCCTCTTGCTGTCTTCACTGTGGGTGCAGGCAATCTCCGCTACAAATACTCCAGAGAATTATGAAGCAATTGCTCATACTTACAGCTTGGTGGTGTTATTTTCACAAACAAAGGTGGTGATGTTTTTCTTGCTAGTGGATATTAATCTGCATCACTCATATATTTTCCAACCTCCTTTTTGTTTTGCTTCTTTATTTTTTTTTTCTTTCTTTAAACTTTGTAGAACTTGAGCGTAGAGGTGCTTATGTATCTATATGCTTCGTATTACTGAGTGCAAGTTCTTTCACCCCCTTATGCTAATTTCTAGAGGTGCTTAGTTTGTACTTTTTACTGTAGGTACTATTGACTCTATGATCTTGAGTGTTGCCTAGATATACAACTTTTTAAGAGTAAGAAATTAGTCCACATTATGTAGTGTGACGTATATTACAGATAAATAGGGCCAGTATTTTAAGTAGGTATCTGACTGAAGATTTGATGGAAACTTCTGTTGCCAAACCATTTTTTGGTGGTTGGTGTGTGTGTGGGGGGGGTGGGGGTGGGGTGGGGGGAATTGAGGATGTCGTGTCTAAAAGCATCTAACTTCTGGGGAATAAATGAATTTGAAACTTTAAGAGCAAAGTTTGGAGCCCTGTTTGCTTCTTATGTGGTGGCCATCGTGCAGAGCCAATTTTTCTTACTGTTGAGGATATGTTTCTTTTTTGTGATAATGTTGTTATATGACGTTTGTGTGATGAGATAGATTGCAAAAACAAGACTGGTATGATGAAATTAGTACGACTGGATTTCTAGAAAATAAACACAAATTCCAGGATTTCAAAAAGGGTGTGTGGGGTGGAAAGCAAAAATATTGGAAGTGTAATATTAAAAAATTTGAGGTGGACAATAAAGCCTATAATTATCTTTCTTCTTTTGAAAAGCTGGACTAACACGAATGTGATTGTGGAATTTTCAGTAGCAGCTGAATCTAGTCTTCAAATGTTCAGATTGAAACAAATTCATTTAGAATTTTTGCATTAGTCCAGAACCTTTTGTTACAAAAATCTTGTGGGTGTGCATGCAGACCCAACAACATAAAAATATTTGGGTACCATTAGATAAGGGTATATGTTATTGGACATTTCTCTTGTTTTCAGTCAATTTCATGTTCTTAAGTTTACTTGTTCCCCCAGATGCTGACTATGTATCAGAAAGAAAAACTCTTGAATTTGCTTAGTTAACATTTGTAATAGTTGACTAGGCTATTGTTGATGACTTGCTTGTATCTCATCTTCCAGAAATCCAGCCATGAGGCTCTTATTCGAAGTTTCCAGCTAGCATTTTCTTTGAGGAACATTTCTATAGGAGGGAAAGGTATAACACAGTGGTTTGAATCTGAATTTGGCACGTACTTTATGTTCCTTTATCCTTAATAAAAGAGCATGATATTTAGTTGTTTTAAAAATGCCTGCATTTGATCTGATATACAGCTAAATGGTGCTGTATTATTTGATCAAACCAGTGATAAGTTATTCCCTAGTAACACACCGACATTGCCTCTTGTCATCTTTATTGTGTTTGCAGGATCTCTACCATCATCACGTCGCAGGTCACTCTTTATGTTGGCAACATCCATGATTATTTTCCTATCTAAAGCGTACAGCTTTATCCCTGTCGTTGCTTGTGCTAAAGCTGCATTAACGGATAAAACAGTAAGGACTTGCATCAGTCATGTTTTGTTCAATGAGAGCACAGTAGATATTGTAAACAATGCTTTTTCTGCGATGTTGTCTAGTCTAATTCGTTGTTTAATGCCTTCAACAGGTTGATCCTTTTCTTCAGCTGGTAGATGACTGTAAACTGGAAGCTGTAACTGGTAAAACAGAGCATGCAGTCAAAGTTTATGGATCAAAAGAGGATGACGATGATGCCTTGAAATCACTTTCAGCAATACAACTATCTACTAACCAAACTACAGAATACTTTGCTTCAATAATAGTCGAGAGCTTGAGGAATTCTTATAAAGTAAACATTGTATATGTTCTCATTTTGTGATTCAATTATAACCAAACTACAGAATACTTACGCAATGTTGAATGCATTTTGATATTTGACCTATGTGCAGAATAAGACTGCTGCTATAAAGGATCAGTTGCTTAAAGATTTTCTTCCTGATGATGTTTGTCCTTTGGGAGCTCAGCTAGTCTCAGAAACATCAGGGAAGATCTACCGATTCGGTTCAATTGATGATAATTGTTCGGACGAGGTAGTTGGAGCTGCTTCTTTGTATCTTTTTCTCTATACTACCTTTATCTTATATCCTGGTTTTCTATTAGCAGGTTGGGGACTTGACTCTGCCCATCTTAGAGGATGGTTTAACAACTGAGAATCAGAATTTATCCAACTCACATCTTACTCTGCAAATTCCAGACCTTATAACTGTCACTCAGTTCCTAGATTCGGTACGTTTCTGCTGCTTGCATACCTTCTATTTTTTGTCATGCACAGAGTAACTGCAGAATTGGATAAGGAAGAGTTTGGCTGTCATAATTCTTACTAGGAACTTCTGGAAGATGTCCTGAAACTATCTTTTATATTAAGAAAAAATAGACTCCTTTTTTCTCCTTATTCATTCTCAAGAAGGTTGTACAGGGGAAGTGAAGGTTCATCAGAACAAACTATTAAGCCACCAAAAAAAAAGGGTTGGGGGCTATCTTCTGGTCAATTCTGTGGATAAATAGGGGCCTGAAATTTTAGGCTTCATGACCTCTTGAATGGGGAATTACAGATTTTCAATGGTCATAATCTATGCCAAAATTCCAATCTGGTGGTGATATTACTAGAATGGCAAAGCTTGTTTTTGCTATTTCTTTCCTAAATATAGTTTTGAATTTCATCAATGATTTCAAGTGAAGACTGGGATAATTTTTTTAGGTTTTTTTTTGTGCCCCTATAAATAATTGAGAGGGTTCATAAGAAATAGGGGTGGTTGCTCAACAGAGCGGGAGCCCTATGGGCATGGTTGTAAGTTATTTTTCCATTGCGTAATAGTAGTAATTTTGACCTTTGAGATAATATCATGTAGGCAAGTATCTTTCCCTAGACATGGTTAACTTTCTATAATCATTTACTGAAACTTATGCAGGTATCTGATACAACACTTCAAGGAGGAAGACTCTCTGTCTCAACTTCTGATATGACTTTCAAGGACATGGCAGGCCATTGTGAGGCCCTTCAAGCAGGGAAGCAGCAAAAGATGTCACATCTAATGATTGCCCAAGCGTCTCAAGAAAATTCTTTTGACTTTTTCCTGTCAAATATGAAGCCTGCAAACAACTGTGATAATGTGATATCTCCAGTAAGTATAAAAGAATTGTGTTCGTCTTATAGTTTTGACATCTTCAGTTTTGAACATCATTTCCATAACAAGACTGAAAGATGTAGTTTTTAAACCCGGTATATTATGTAGAGTGTTGCTAGCATACTATTTACCTTGCTATTATTACAAGGGAGGGGATAGCATTTACCCATTTTTCCTTTCAAGAAAAGTCCATTTCGTACTATTTAAAAAGGAACCTTTAGGTTGGTAGACTTCAAAGTGGCATTGTGGAGGGCTACTAAGAAGCAACTTACATGCAGTAGTAACTAAGAAGCAGCTTCACATCGTACTGCTAGTTTATGGCCGCTTCTCTATGGTACCAGTTGTTGCTTCATTGAATTTGCTTCGACTTTAATACGTTCACACTTCCTTGTACATGTTCATTAATATCCATAGTTTTTCAGCTCTGAAACTCATGTATGTTGCAGGTTGAACCTACACATGTGAAGCGTCCCTCTGAGTCCAATCTGTCGAATCCCTTTATCACTACTATCCCTCCAATGCCATGTGCAGCTGAATCCAACTTCTTTGCACTACCTGCTTCAAGTCCATATGACAACTTTTTGAAGGCAGCTGGAAGTTAAAGAAGTCTTTGAAGAGATTGAGAGGGGGTAGCAAAAGCTTGAAGAATCTCTCTTTTTATCTAAATTTTGCATCATTCTGCTGCCAATAATTTTCTGATTGTAAACAATTTTGAGATCTTCTTATTGACGTACTTGAACGTATTCTGATATCTTTCTTCTTGTATCCTTTTTCCTATCCATTTGATCAGAGGGAGAAGGTACTGAGTCGATCGAACATTCATGAAATGAGGAATTTTGTGTAGAGCTTTTTCAAAAGAATACAAGATTATAGAAATAGAGGATTATGAAACTTCTATTTTTTTTTTAAAGCTTAGGTTGGCAAATATCAATTCTATGTAAAATGTACATATGTTCTATTATAACTATCATATAAATTCATAAATGAAAGCACTAATTTTTCTTCCCTGTTTTTAGTTCTTTGGGTAAAGTTTTCTTTATATATTGAGTATTTGAGTCTCTTTCTCTTTAATTTCAATAATTTTTACTTATCTTGTCGGAAGATAGAGAGATTATTTTTTCGAGTATATAAATATATATCTCTAACAAAATTAATATATATTTTGTTGGTTTATCATAATAGCGGCGGCAAGACACCGTAGCAAGCGGCCGCAACCACCGGTTTCTCAGAGTACACCACGTGTACATCCACCGCTTATATATATGCTTCTCTTTCACTTTGTATAAATTTGTGTAGTAGTAAGCAAGCAAGCAAGCAAGCAAACAAATAAGATTTGATTCATTAAATGGAAGGCTCTGATTTTGTTAGAGTTAAGGTAAGGGATTAATGTCAAATATTGTATTTATTCAGAACGTGTTCTATATTTTTCGTTCAAATTTTGGATTGTTTTGAGATATTTTATATAAGTTAAATAATCATTTAAAATATCTCAAATTATTTAATTATGAGAATTAGGCTCGATAAGTCGTAAAACTTCAAACATATTTCAATTTAAAAATAAATATATTGAGGATGATGTGTATAATTAAAAGAGAGATATTTAAAGTGGTTAATTTATTTATGTATGTCATGTACATTTGAGATCATTGGAAGTTTCTAATATGAACACTTTTTTATTTATTGAGGTGCTCAATTGGTACAGAACATAATTTAAGTATTTATTGAGGTGCTCAATTGGAACAGAACATAGTTTAAGTGTCTGAATGAAATTTGATGACAAGTTTTGAGAAGCTGTCAGTGTGTGTGTGCAGACTGCGGAGCTAAGATTTTAACTTTATGGATTTAAAATTGTAGGATAGCGACATTAGGCGTTAGCTACTAGGTTCTGAATTCATGTCTTCCTTGCAGAGGGGAAAATCAGGTGATTCAGGCATCATTAAGATAAAGGTATATCACCTTCCTTTAGTTTTGGTAGTTCAATTTCAGTTAGTAGAATCATGAGTGTGGTGTTTCGTAATTGAATTATTGCAAAAGTAAAGATCAAATCTTGCATCAGCCAGGTTGTACTATCTTTTGCTTAGCCGTTCAGCACTGTTTTGTTTAATTGTTTTTATTCGCAGAGGACGTCAACCCCGGATGATGTAGCCTCCCTTCGTTTGAAGGTTAGGAATTTGCTGTTCTTTTCTGGATTTGTCTTTAGTTTCAGTTGTTTGTTGGCAAGGGATTATATTTTTTTCATGTAGTGTCCATCAAGGTGATTTTATGGTTACAATTGTTCATCTTTACTTGTTAGGATGGAGAAGTGTGAAACTAGTTTCGTGGTGAGTAAAATTCAGTGACAATACGTGAAATTTAACTCGGATGTTTGAAGATGTGCTTTTTGTTAAGCAATTGCAATTAGTAACTAAATTTCTAATTTTGTGATCCTTTTCAGGAGAGAGAGGGACATGGTGCGGATAGAGAAGTTGACAGTACCAGAAAACGTGACGAGGATGATGTAGAGAACAAAGACTATGATGATGATGGAGAAGATGTTGATGACCCTGAAGAAGATGATGGGGATGTAGAAGTCAGTGATGCAGAGAAGAAGCAGCAGAGACCTGTCAGCCACGGATTTCATTTAGTTGAAGGCAAGATGAAACATGGGATGGAAGATTATCTGGTGGCGGAAAAAAGGAAAATGGATGGACATAATCTTGGGCTCTATGCAATATTTGACGGTCATTCAGGACGTAAGGTTGCAGAATATTTGCAAAGCCATCTTTTCGATAATATACTGAGTGAGGTATGTTGAATTGTGCGACCACCTCGTCTAAAAAGTTTTGGAGAGTATACACTTGAATTAGTTCAATTATTTTATTAGATCTCAACAACCTAGTAGAGTTGTAACCGTCTTTATTCTGAACAGCCTGGTTTTTGGAGGAAGCCTGTGACTGCCTTTAAGAAGGCATATAAAAGTACGAATAACCACATTCTGGAGAATGTGGTTGGTGCACGAGGAGGCTCAACAGCGGTGACAGCTATATTGATTGATCAGAAATATCTGGTTGTGGCCAATGTAGGTGATTCACGTGCAGTACTCATTCGGAGGGGGAAGGTGAAACAGATAACAGTTGACCATGAACCGCAAAAGGAGGAAGAAAAAGAGGTAGTCGAGAGCAAAGGAGGTTTTGTTATTAAGATGCCAGGTATAACTACCACTCATCTCATACAGATTCCTTGATTGTTGCGTCAAATTTGCACTTATTGCGGAACTGTCATGGATGTCAAGGTTGTAACCTGAGATACATACAATTTTGACTGATATAAACTGATGAAATGGAGTTCAGTTCTAAGCTCCTTTCTGGAGTAGGTTAAAGAATAGATTAGAAGATAAAAGGTCAGAGATATTGTCAAAGAACAGAGAAATTCTGTACAGTAATTACATGTGGAATTAGTCGACGCCAGACCCTGCCGTTATTTAAAAAAGAATGTTTTCCATTTCATTCTGTGATGTGTGCTTTTGCTTCTACTTGGCATTTCAGTCCTTGCATTCGGATGCCTACCCGAGAACCTGCTTTTATTAATCCTCAGCTAGCTAGTGTAGAAGACCGTTACGTGTATGATAATATTCGTTGTACTTAGCTGTTTCCTTAATGTTGTTTAAAATGCAGGGAATGTCCCACGGGTGGATGGCCAACTAGCCATGACAAGAGCATTTGGAGACGCAAAAGTGAAGGACCATATCACTGTGGAACCTAGTGTGACAATTGAGAAGATAGACAGAGATACTAATTGCATAATCTTGGCAAGTGATGGCTTGTGGAAGGTATAATTTACAGTGCAACAACTTGTAAGAATGATAGTAGTACTTTTACAACATGATGAATCTGGTAAAAACCATGATGGTACATTTATAATGCGAGTGTGTGTATATTTTTATCCGTTTCAAGAAGAATGACACATTTATAATGCAGGTGATGTCGAACGAGGAAGTGGCAAAATGCATAAGAGGGATAGAAGATGGGAAGAAAGCAGCAGAAGAGTTGATCACTGAAGCACTTGCTAAGGGGAGCCGTGATGATATTTCTTGTGTTGTAATCATGTTTCACTCAATAGTTCATTTAGACATGTACTTTATGGTTGAAGAGAACTGTGTTGTCTAGGACTAGATTAGCATTTTCTGGAAGTTATGTCTAGCTGTCGTTGTCGTGATGTATACCGTCTATGTTAATGCAAGTATTATTACGAGGGTTTAAGAAACCCTTCTCTTTTGTAATACGAGAATAAATTTATTTACTTAAATGTTTTGCCTTCTTTTTAAACTGGATTAAGCCAAACTGCTGGTTTATTAAAATTTGGGATAAGGCACAACTATCCTTTAGACTATGATCGAAATCTTAGAGACATACTTTAACTAAATTAAAATCTAATTACCCCCGAACTCATTTATTTTGTAATTCTATACACCTTTATAGCCTACGTTGCCACCAAATATTTTTCACGCGCCTCACTAAGTGGAGTTACGGAGTGTGCCACGTAAGCTAAAATATGTACAAAATTACAAAAGAAATGAGTTTAGAGGGTAATAGGATTTTAGTTTAGTAAAGGTATGTCTCGAAAATTTCTGACATAGTCCATAGGTATTTGTGCCTTATCCCTTAAAATTTAAAAAATATTGATTAAAATATTTTAAAATCAGGTAAAATTGAAAAAAATAAACTATACGGAATTGAATAAAAATATGGAACTAAAAACAAGAAGAGAGATTTAATTTTCTTTGGTCAAACTACTCCACTGGCATATAGTGCTCATATATAAGCCGTTTCGCTATCGATCTCGAATGTTCTTCGATAATTTCGAAGCCATTTTCAGATAAACCCACCTCAATTTTCTTGCGACTTTGACACTACATGCGCTGAGAAATACTCCCAATCGTCAAGAAGATTAGTACTTGGTAAATACTTCTACTTATTGTTGCTCTTCTTACGAAATCCCAGTTGGTTAATATTTGTAAATTGTTGAATTTCTGAGCTAAACTATTTCACTTGTGATTTTTTCTTAGTGGGTTTTGATAAAGATTTGATTTTTTTTGGTTTCTTTCGAGTCCCAGTTTAGTTTTCATAATACAATCGTAATTTGAAGCGAAGGGCACTTGGGTTGCTGCTGCTATTCTGGGGTTTTAGAAAATTGAGCAAGATTTCGAATAATGGCTGAAGTAGAAGAGGAGCAGCAGCTGCAGAATTCATCAGTTGGTAAGGCGTTAACCTATGGCTTTCTTCTGCTACTCAGCTAAATAATACTATCATTTATGAATTTTTAGCTCTTAATTCAGATGATTGTGATCTAATTCTGATTCCTTGAATAGCTAATCTTAGGGTATGATTGGTCTTTGAAAATTTCCCCTGGTTATTATTCACCTTTGCCCCTTTAATCGGATGACGAATGTTTAATATGATTTTGGAATATGATGTAAATTTCAAAGTTTGATTCACTGAAATGATAATGCTGGGTTGACTTCAGTTGTAGAGTTATGTGTTCTAGAATTTTCTAGTATTTTAGAGACATTTATGTTGTTCTTGAGAGAGCAATTTCCAGCTACTTCTTGGACTATGATCTTAAATCTCTCAAAATTTGGAGGACATTTGGTTAGCGATGAAGTTACTAGTACTTTGCCATATTTGAGAACTTTTTTCTCCTTTTGAATGTTTCAATGCAAATGGAAGCAATTTTCTGTGAAGATCAACTGATTTCACCATCAGTATTGTAAATGTATGTTGTCACCACTCACCATTAGTTCCTCCTGCGCCTTTTTTTTTTGTTATTTTGCAAGTGCACTTAACTAGTGACTAGCCCTATGTCATGCAGTTAAGGATTGGGATCATGGATTATGGAGGAATTTAATTTTGATACTTAGGATTGAAAATGATGTTTGCTTATCAGCAAAAGTTGGCTGCCTTATTGAAAATGCGCCTCTTTATTTTTGTATTAATGTTTAACTAATTGTAAAGAGTAGTGGTAATGACAGTCTCAGTACGAGGTTAGTCTTCTAGGATCAACTTGCTTCAAAGTGCCCATTAATAATTTATTAATTTCAGGAATGACTGCTAATTGAGGTTCTAGATTCGTATCCATGTAATTACGGTCTTTGTTGGCCGTTGGGCAATATCAGTCAGCCACAGACCCCAGTTACAGGATCTAATCCTCCAGGAAAAGTAAGAAATTCCGCATAGTTTGACCAATTCTAAGTGAAGGCTATTCTTTCCGGAGAAATTAGACCTAAAGTCTTAAACTACTTCTTCATACTTGTATCTGAAGAAGGTTTGTTTACTGAAATTAAATTATATGCAGATCAGGGTGGTACTGATGAAATCATCACTGAAGGCGCTTCAGTTGTTCGTGGAGAACTTCCACAGGTTGATGCTGGGCCGCCAAAAGTTGATTCAGAAGTGGAAGTCCTCCATGAAAAAGTAACCAAGCAAATTATTAAAGAAGGTCATGGTCAGAAGCCATCAAAATACGCAACATGCTTCGGTAAGTCAAAGCTAAGATTGTTGTTTTTTGGTTGTTTTTCCCCTTCATGCCCTGGATACCATCTTCTGGTTTCAGAAAAAACTGAACTCCTACTATATTTTGATTGGTTGGAGTATCTATTTTAAGCTGCCCCTGTTTTGATAAATTGTTGTTGTTTTTGTAATTTTAACAATCTCACTTATTATATCGAGAAGGATTCTATTTGTCACCTTGGTTCAGATATATCTATTTGATTTAATTGTTTGGAGGACATCTTCGCTGTTTAAGTACATGTATCTTGTTTTCCTAAATAGTTCTCTTCAAATGTCAGTTGTTTCTCTTTTATGCATGTTTAGGAAATATTTTATAAACAGAGAGATACACCAATAGTGTATTTCAGTAGTAATTACATCAGGAGTATAGAATAATGACCAAAAGAAACTATTACCTACATTATCCATTATATGCCACACAGATACAGTGCAGTCCATCACTACAACCATTAGTTAAATTTGCAGTCTCTTTGTTGTATTTCTTGTATAATCATTCAAATTTCAGTGATGTAGAGTCTGTCTTTCTTCCCTTTCAAGTGCACTAAATGACTAGAATTATCTTTATAGTGCATTACAGGGCATGGGCTGAAAGCACCCAGCACAAGTTTGAAGATACATGGCGTGAACAACAACCTCTTGAGCTGGTTATAGGAAAAGGTATTTAACCAATTTACCATTTTGCAGGACATTCAGCATATCACTTTTGATCATTTTATCCTCTGTTTTTGCGATGGTAAATTAGCACTTGATGCTTATGTTAAATTTTGTGATAGCTTGCTTCCGTATGTGTGTTTTTCCATTCGTGGAAACAAAGCAAGTGTCGTGAAATGCTTTAAACTTTAAAGAAGTTACAATAGAGTTTTGAGGAAGTTTTGTTTTTAAAAGTTCCATTGGATTTCTGAATTTAATTAGAGGGTGTTTGGGTAAAGCTTATAAGCTAGCCAAACTGGCTGTAAGCACCTTTTGCCTTCTCTATGCATTTGATAAACACCCAAAGTACTTTCAGCTTATTAGCACTTCTAGTTTGACCCAATTTTTTTTTTTATACCTGGTGCTATATTGTCATCAATTGCAAATAGGGCATTTTCACTTCATCTTTGGTTACTGCAGACACATTTCCCTTTGTTGTTACTGAGTGATCCTGGTCCCTTGTCTCATGATAGCCATATCAATACTAGGAAGTCTGTCAGCAACTGCACCCATCAAGCCTCTATAGAATTTTAGCATCTCCTTCTCTATGTCAGTCTACTGTTGCAAGATATAACCATTGTCATCCTTAAGTATAGCTATAGTATTGGAGCTAGCCCTTGCGTTCATACAGTTGAAAACATATTTATAGTTGCCATCTCCAGCTGATATCCCATGTTCTTTGGACTTCTGTCTCAAAATTCTTTCCTGAATAGTCAGCCATTTAGTCATTTCTATTGGAGCTTCTCTTTCCCTTTCTAGTAATTTAGTAGTAGCATGCACAGTAATTAGAGTTTGTATATCCTTTAAGTTTCCTTCTAGATTCCTCCACTCTGCTGTCCACACTTCCCTAACCATCATGTTTCAGTTTCTTTAGGATTTCCTTGCATGGTTTCAATTTGTTCCAAACTTGGAACATATAGCTACCCTGAGTGTTCTGGATCCAACAGTGAGTTACAATATGCACAAAATGGACATCAGTAGCTAGTACATTCAAGAATCTGAAAAGTTTTCTTTTCTGGCCAGTACTAACGGATACTTCCATGTGCATTGGTGAGTGATCAGAAAAGAAATTTTCCTTGAGTTGGGAAGTAATATTTCCATTTTCTTAGATCCACTTATCATTACAAAAAGCTGTCAATCTTACTCCAAACATGTCTGTTTGTCCATATAAAAAAATCTTCTAGTTTATTTCATGTCAGCTAGAGCAAGAGTCTATAAGCTTCTGAAAATCTCTGGTCTCAATATCTGCAACAGGTTGCCCTCCAATTCTATCCTCAGGCAGTAGAGGAGTCTTGAAATCACTCATGGTTCTTGGACAAACCTGTCCATAATGCTTGCCTCTCCACACTACATGTACTTCCATAGACCACTGTGATTGCACTTTGAAAGTTTGTCTGTGTGTCAGTATCGTAGCAATGAATATACTGACTGCGGGTCTCCAGGATAGTGACAAAACATCAGTTGGTTTCCACAATACCCAAATTCTACCATTTGCTGCATATGAATAGTTGTTAGCATAGTTCCATCCCTTAGCAACTTTATTCAAGCTAGAAATAAATTTATTCTCTTTGACTTTTGTCTCCAACAGGCCAGCTAAACAAATTTTGTGTTTTCTTAGATAATTCCCCATTTCCCCTTGTTTAAAGGGCCTATTCAGCCCCCTCAAATTCCAGATAAGCCAATTTATGAAGCAACAACTGGACTTCCTCCCTTAGGAGAGTTCTGATCTTAAGTGTGCCTCCCTTCTCCCTAGTCAGTGGTGTAAACCTGTACAAAGCTTGCATCACACTAGTATTCTGGGCTTATACAGGGCTTTGCCAGATCAACTCTGAGTAAGACATACTGCCCATTCTTCCACTTGATGGTGATGAACTGCTAACCAGTGCCTGTTTAAGTGTTGTGCCATACACTTAAGAAAGCTTAAGAAAAGATCAAATGAGCTGCTGCTCATAGGTGCTTTAGCAGCCTGTGTTGATATCATAGGTGTGTCGCTGGTTGTATCCACCATAGGTGGAGGTAGCTTTATTGTTTCTGCTTGACCAGCTGGAGCAGGGTACTTGCTTTTCCAATGCTGAATACCCCTCTGAGCACCTTTATCACGCACTGCTTGCTTCTGAGTGACCTGATCAGTTTTAGGAGGGTGAGCATTGCCCCTCCCAGTGTCTCCTCTACAAACATGTCCATAACACATTTTCTACAAAACAAAGGTTTCCAATCATATTCTACCTTCTGGGAGAATAGTTTGCTTGAGGGTTCAATAATGTCAATCTCTAATGGAAGCTTTAAAAACTCGAGCATAAGAAATCCTAGTTTGTTTCTTAGTGCATTCATCAGCAAACATAGGCTCCACCAAACAACTAGCAATTCTGCTCAAAGTAATTGGTTTCCAACTATTCAGAAGTAGGTTAGGAAATCTAACCCATAGAGGAATTGTTCTGGGATATGCCTGCTGAAAATCAAAATGAGGAGTCCACATCTTCAGAATCAGAGGCACACTATTCATTGTGTATGGGCCTGAGTATATAACTTCATCTCTAACCTGACTAGAATTGAATTTCACAACAAGAAAGCCCCTCATCATGAAAATATAAGTCAGGGCAGGCCACATAATTCCAAGTTCTCATATAATTGTAATTTGGAGTATTCCCCATAGTATAGAGAATAAGTGCATTCCTCTATTAGTCTGTTCCTAAATTTAATCTTTCTCCAATGAACTGCTAACTTACCATTTACAATCACTGGAAGGAAAAAAGATAAGGGCATACCATTAGTTGCAATTCGATTTTCAACATCTTTTTGTTAAACACATCAATTGCTTATGATTAGTTTCAGCATTTCTATCCAAACACATGACTGCTAATTTATAAAATCAGTTTTAGCGCTTAATACTTATTAGCTAGTTACAATTAGGTAACCCAAATGGGCTCTTATAAAACAAAATAAGATGTATTGTCTTGTTGTTTTCTTGCAGAGAAAAAGGAAATGACTGGCCTAGCTATTGGAGTTAACAGCATGAAAACTGGTGAGCGTGCTTTATTGCATGTTGGCTGGGAACTAGCCTATGGAAAAGAAGGAAGCTTCTCTTTCCCTAATGTCCCACCTACAGCTGATGTATTGTATGAGGTTGAGTTGATTGGCTTCGATGAGACAGGAGAAGTGAGTTATTTGTTTCTTAACTAATTTCTGGTTTGTACTTACGAAAGATGCTGGTACTCATAATTTTCTAAGCAATATATTTAGGGAAAAGCACGAGGTGACCTGACAGTAGAGGAGAGAATTGGGACAGCAGATAGAAGAAAGATGGATGGAAATACTTTATTTAAGGAAGAGAAACTGGAGGAGGCTATGCAACAGTATGAAATGGTCTCACCACTGCTTATAGTTGATTAGGTCATATTTTCTAGTACCCATATAAGTTTCATGTATCCTCATAGTACATGTATTCTATTTGTGTTCCTTAGGCCATTGCATATATGGGAGATGACTTCATGTTTCAGCTGTTTGGTAAGTTCCGGGACATGGCTTTAGCTGTAAAGAATCCCTGCCATCTGAACATGGCAGCCTGCCTGCTGAAGCTCCAGCGATATGATGAAGCCATTGCACAATGTAGCATTGTAAGCATACACTTCTTCAAAGTTTAGATACCTATTGCTGCCTCCCATTTTTGTAGATAATTTTTGTCCTTATTCTTTTCTTTTTCTGTGGCTTACTATCTTTTTGTTACCTCATGGATTCTCGGGAAAAAGTAATCTGCATGGCCTTACTTTCCCTAGTAGAAGAGAGGTCTATAAGTTTATAATTCTTGCTAAAGACCTTGCCCCGTTAGTTTGCTATGACCTAATTATTTGTTCTGGCATTATTTTTACCGTTGAGAATACAGTTGTCCAATTTTTTCCAGGACTAAGTGCATCCATGCCAGTTGTTGGGTGACGAATTATGAAATTTATTTGCTTTATCTTCTTTCAGTGTTCTTAAACTCATTGTTCGGAGAAAAAAATTACTAGTGTTCAAGTTAGTAATGTTGAGCTTGATTCACTGATGATGATTAGGTCCTAGCAGAAGAAGAAAACAATGTAAAAGCGTTGTTTAGGCGTGGAAAGGCTAGGTCTATACTTGGTCAGACTGATGCAGCTCGTGAGGACTTCCTTAAAGCACGTAAGCTTGCCCCACAAGACAAAGCCATTACGAAGGAATTGAATTTGATTGCAGAACACGAGAAGGCTGTCTATAAAAAACAAAAGGAACTTTACAAAGGACTATTTGGACCAAGACCAGAGCCTAAACCAAAGTCAAGAAACTGGCTGATTGTCATTTGGCAATGGTTATTGTCACTCTTTTATATGCTTTTCAGGCGTAAGACGCGCAAGGATGACTAACTGAATTGGGAGAGATGTTATTGTTGATCCCAATCTGAGAAACTACTTCCCACCATTTTACTCTAGCAACAGAACTATGGTGCTCTAGAAGCTTTTTCATTGACCTGTGTTAGAAAAAAAAATCTAACCAAAGAAATTTAATGTTTTGATTATGTAATTTTATTAGTCAGATAACACCTTGCTAATTATTTCCTCATTCTGATTTCAAATGTTTGCAAATGATACATGTATTTTGGATATTGCAATTTCTCTTGGTTTAGAAGTAAACTTTTCCCCTACTAGCTACAGCTGAAACAATGAGGGCAAAGAGTGTATGCATAGTGAAGTTTGAAAGGGAGCCTCCGGCATGAAAACAAAAAAGTTTGTGACGCTGAACTGAACTCCCGATAAATAAGAGAAAATCGGAAATACCCCTTATCTCATACTACTCTCTCGATACAGAATCTAATGTTTTGAAAAAAAAAACATGGAGCAATGATAAAATTGTCTCCCTCCGAGCTATAGGTCGGGGTTTGAGATGTAGAAGCACCACCACTAGTAAGCTATCTACATCGCTATCTACATCACACCTCTTGAATGTGATCCTTCCCTCTGCTTTGTGTATATATATATATAGAGAGAGAGAGAGATTGGCCACAGCATGTATCTATAGTAACTCCTTAGGCTTTAGAAAGATAAAAGATTTATTGAGTGAAATTAATATTTCACTTGAAATCCAAATGAAGAAGAATATTTCAATATTTCACATGACGTTCAAATATATTGAAGTTTCTCAAATTTTGAAAAATATTTTTTCTCCGAGTCGACTATGTATCGAAAATCGTAAATAAACAAAATTTGTTCTTTTATTGCCATTGAACAGAAAGAAACCAATTTTACTCAAAGTCTACCTTGAACGCTGTGCTGGAAATCTGGGGTTGAATGGTTTATTAAAATAAGAAAATGCAAGAATAAAAAATAAAATTTTAAAAAAGAAAATTAAAAGTCAAAAAGAGTCATATGCTCTGATTCATCTGATTGGACCACCTACCAACTGAAGCGGAGCCGGAAATAGGAGTTTGGGGTTCTAAATTTTAGGACAGAAGAGAAAAATATTGCAAAAGAAAGAAAGGTTTGAACCCACAATACTAGTATGAAAGACATTTTCACCGCCCCTTTCTTACACTCAATTTTGTTAGGAAGTTCACAAGTTAATATACATATATATTTATTTGATTTTCTAATACAAATACATGATTTATAAAAAAGCCTGTCAGTTCGTCCAAATCTACGAACCCCACGTACTTCTGCCCTACCAAATTCACCAAGTTGGACCAATTTTTTTAATTTTAAACAAGTGGAACCTATATGTTTAATTGTTTATAATATTTTCACACTATTAATCGTCTTTAGCCGTTTATTCTCACTGAAACATTTTAGTTTCTGTGGAAAATAAATGGGGTATTTGAGTATTGACAAGTAAAACCAAAATTGGTACTATATATTTTTTTTTAAACTATAGCTTACTTTTAAATATATACTATACCGTGTAAAAAATTAAGACCACATGGGTGATTTGTACAATAGGAAACACACTTGAAAAAAATGAGAAAATATGTTTCACCAATTTTGTCGATAGGGCATAATTTTCACTTTATTTATCCTGTTAAATTGCTGACAAGTCTAAAATAGTTAAACACGTACTTGAAATCAATAATTATTATTTTTTTATAAAAAAGAGAAATATTAAACATAATTAATTTTGATAAAAGTAACATAATAAGTTTCGGTATCAAAACAGTGGGTAGGGGTGTACACGGTTTGGATAAAAACCGATCCAAACCAAAAAAATCGAACGAAACCGATTAAACCGGTTTTATTTGGGTTAGGTGTGGTTTAGTTTTAAATTTTTAAAAATCGATAGTATTTGAGTTGGTTATGGTTTTATTCGAAGAAACCCGAAAAAATAACCGAACCGATAAATTATATACATATATTTTATTATTATACATATATAATATATTATTTTTATAAACAATTTTAAAGATCTTATATGTGTTTTCATCAAAATTTATTTATAATTTACTTATGAAAGCAAAAATGCCCAAGGTGAGCATATTTATCTTATTTGTTTCATGGATATGAGTGTTTATGACAATTCTTTATGAGATTGAAAATGTCACGGTCTCTTCCTTCTAGGCCAAAATAATAAATTTTGAAGCTTTATTCTTAGTAAATTCAATCATTGAAAGTTATATAATGTCAGTCATTCTAACTATTTTCGTTTTGATTTGATTGTTGTCACATTTTTCACGTTTTGAATGAATTATTTCTTTTATTTTGTCTATGGTTAATAACCGAACCAAACCGATAAATATATATATTATATTTGGTTTGGTTTGGTTTTGATAATTTTAAAACCGATTAAGTTGATTTGATTTTGAATTTAACCAATAACCGATCCAAACCGACCCGTGAACACCCCTAACGGTGGGTATTACTTATTTGTCAGCTTCTAGCTATTTTCATCGCCCCAAATCCAAGACAATTTTTTTACTGTTTTGTCAATTTTAAACTTGATATAGAAAATATATGTTACTCATATAAATTATCTAGTACAAATTAATATATTTTCGATATAATTGTAAAATAATAGAAAAAAAAAATCTACAATTCTAGTAAAAAAACTTAATAATTTGTTTTGATCAATTTAATCGAGTTTAAAAAAAAAATCATTGATAAGCCAACCAACAACAAATTGAGAAAGTAAGATAAACAAAAAGATAAAATGAAATGAAATAAAATAGAAAATGTAAATCACCAAATGAGTTCGGGGTATAGAAAAATCTTTTATATGGAGTATTTCCCCGAATGGATTCTACGTGGCACAAATTCAAAATAGTCGAACTCCAATATTAGATATCGGATGAAAAAATAAAATAAATAAAGACAGGTTTAATCCAAAGTGTAGGTTTAGAGGGTGAGGTGGAAAGTTAAGAGTGGTGCACTTTAACTTTCAAACATAGTTGACTATGCTTCATTATTTTAAAATGCGCCATACGCGCAATGCACCACTCTAGTTTCAATTCGTCCAAGGCAATATTTTATTTATAGCACTCAACTTATATGTTTTACAGTTTTAGCCCCTCATGTTATTACATTTAGGTTATATACATTTAGTTTATTTAAAAAGTACCATTGTAATATTTTTATTAGTGATTTGATAAAATTGAATACACCTCTATGTTATGGACAATAATGTTGAAGTGTTCTAAAGTTTCTTCGTTTTAATATACTGATTTTCATTAAGTGCAAACATATGAAGCCTTAATAATATTTGTTCGATTACAATTTATATAGAAGTATTAAGATTAAGAAGAAATAGTTTCCTCTAGTGATATTATTATTACCAATCTATTGTAATTATGTTGTTTTCATAGAATAAAAAAACACGTGTTCATAAGAATTATTATATTGTTTTAAAGGAGAAATTATTAATAATCTCAACTAAGCTTTCGTAAATGTTAAAATTGTTAGTTTTAATAGGTATGAATGTAAAATGAAGAGTTATGACTTTTATGAAAAGTTGTGATTTTTATGAAGAGTTGCGACTTTTACAAAAAAGTTATGACTTTTCTCAAGAGTTATGACATTTATGAAAAATTGTGACTTTTCCGTAAGGTTGCGACTTTTCCGAAAGGTTATGAGTTTTGACTTCTCCAAAGGATTGTGACCTTTTCGATAAGGTGTGATACTTGTTCACACTACCCTTTGTTGTCTATAAATAGAGGGTTTCCTCTTATTTTTCAATAACAAATTTTCTTAACTTCAGAACTTCTTCTTCTTTTCCACAAACAAATTCTAGTGTACTTTATTGTCATTGAGTGGTTCACTGACACTGTGATTTTAGGTACCCGCTACACGAGTGAATAAGATCATTTTATCTTGGGAGGATATATTCCATTAGCCTCAGGTACTTGAGGAAAATTTCCTTAAGGAAACACTATGAGTTCAATGGGCTCGATTTTTTTCCTTGAGATTTTTTTCCAGGTTCTTTTATGTTTATTGATTTTAAATTTCTGATTTTGAAAATATTATTTAAACTTTGTTGTTTCTTACCAAGTTCTTCAAAGTTATTATTCTAAATATTTTTGTAATATAGATTAACAACAAAAATGTCATCGTTTAATGAATCAAAAGGAATCTTTGTCTCACTTCTCATTGTTCCAATTAAATGCACAAGTCACAACCACACAAAAAACCTAACAAACTCGATTTTTTTAAATTGTCCCTAACTTCGTTAGTCGTTACTAAAACAACAAAAAAAAGAATAAAATAATTTTAGACAAACAAAATAGTGCAAGTATATTGCTTAAATGAGATTATATATTAGTACTATATGCTACATTTACGTTGTTTCCTTAGAAGAAAACACACGTGTGCGTAAAAACTATTAAATTACTTTCAGATAAAAATTATTAATCATCTCAAGTTTCAACTAAACTTCAATAAACGTTAAAACAACATCCTTTAATGACTCAGAAGGAATCTTTGTGTCGTGTCACTTCTCGCTCTTCCACGTGCAAGTCATAACCATAAAAAAGAAAACCTAACGAACTCGAAAATGTTAACTGTCTCTAACTTCGTTAGTCGTTAAAAACAACAACAACAAAAGGAGGTAAATTTTAGACAAACAACATTGTATAGGGTGATTAATGTGACAATTACCTCAAAATACAAGGATGTATTATGCAAACTTTGCACCTTTTTAATATATCCCCTTGACCGATGCGTTCTACGCACTTTGCGTATTCAAGTCTCCTTCTCTTTCCTTTAACACAATTCACACCCCACCATAAAAGAAAGCATACATAGACCTACCCAAGTAAGCTAGCAGTTAAAACTCCGTTGACTAATAGCAAATTCCTCTCTCTTTCTAGGTGTGGAAGAGAAAAATCCCAAAATGGTCTAAATCTTTGAAGAAAAGGGTTCATTTTTCTCATCGGAAAATCTTCGCCGGCTGACATTTTGGAGCTGTTCCGGTGGACTATTGTGGTAATATGAACATCTTCTCAAATGGGGTTTTGAATCTGAGCTCTGTTGATTTATAAAGTTGTAATCTTGAAAAACCCCAATTTGGGTTCTTGGGTGAATTGAAAAAGATTGGGTTTTTATATAGTTTGTGGGTTTGTTGTGATTTTGGTGTTTTTGCTTTGTGATCTTTTTGTTTGTTTGTGGAATTAGTATTGTTCTTTTGGAGATCTGTGTTTGACGATGGTGATAAAGAGTTTTTTTTTTTCCTAAAGATGAAAGTTTTTTGGTTGGGTTGTTTAAGCTTGAGTTATTTTTTTGTTTTTTATTTATTGAAGATTTGTTCCTTTTGTTTACTGTTGCTTTTGTACCCTTGGTAAAATCAGGTTTTGAAGAGGTTTTGTCTGTTTGGTTTGATGCATTTAGAAGAGATGAATGAATTCTGGTTTTGATTAAAGTTGAATGAAACCTTTTTGACTTGTAGGAAATTGGCTTTGTGAGCTCACAATGAAGAGGTTGAGGTCTAGTGATGATCTTGAATCATGTGGGGAGAAAGGTGTGTTGAAAGATTGGGCTAGAAGGGAGGAGGATCCGAGTTTGCATCGTTCATCTTCCAACAGGAGCTTTTATTACAAGTCTGAGAGTGGGAGAAAGGGATTATCTTCTTCGTCGTCTAGATATGAAAGGTTTGAGGATGACCGTGAGAGTCTGAGACCGATAAAGAAGAGATCAGATTATGATGTGGACAACTATGATAGGCGGAAGAGTTACAATCGATACAGTCATAGTAATGATAAAGGGGTTCTAAGCTCTTCTCCAAGGGGTGGATATGGTGCTGAAAGGATTCATAGGTCAGAGAGTTTTTCTGGACCAAGGAGGGAAGTCCCAAAGGGGTTCAGATCAGAGAGGGATAGGTCCAGGCGAGAGGGGAGTGTGTCATCATGGCGCAGGTTTGGTGGCGTGAAAGATAGTGACGAAGGTGCGAGGAGTGGTGGGGATTCAGCAAGAGGAAGTAGAGTAGAATCAGAAGATATTGAGAAGGCAAAGTCACCCCCAGGATGGCGAGATGCAAAATCACCTGCTTGGTCAAAGGACTCTGGTAGTGAGCAATCAAGGAGTGTTGAGGTTAAGAAAAGTGAAGGCTTTCCAATGGAGAATGGTGGACATAGCAGTGAAATGGAAGAGGGGGAACTGGAGCCTGAACATCCATCTTCTGCCACTGAGCCTGCTGCTGAAGATGAAGCTTCTGGTGAGGTGAACCGCTCACAGATGGAGCATGAAAGTGAGCGTCAAGTTGATAGTAAGAGACAAGATGATGGGGTTAATTCTTTGTACGACCAGAAGGTTGAGCTAAGTAAAGTAAGTGTTACTGCTGAGCAGTCGGAAGAAACACAGTCGGATAATGTCCAAGACATTTTCAAGGACGGTGATGGTTTGTCTGATCACGGCACTTCAATGGGGCACAGTGGAATGGGAAATAGAACTGAGACTCTGATAGATCATGTTGGTGAAAAGAATGGGTCCACTAGGAAAAGCAATGGCTCTAGGGAAGAAGAAAAGAATGTAGATGCTGAGAAGTTACCACCTAAAAAGAGGGAACAAGGGGAGGAGAAAAACAGAGATGCTAAATCTAAGATAAATTGTATTGAGATCCGTGAATTAAATAGGGAGCTTGTTGGGGAAGGTGGACCACCAGACTCTGTTTCTTCTGTTGCACATGAAGATGTATCACTAAGTGTCAAGGACAAGGGAAAAAGTCTCGCTGTTTCGCCTGATAATATCACTGCCCCTCCTGCAGATGGTTTGATGATGGATAACGAGCCAAGAGGCATTGTACCTTGTGGAAACTCTGATATGGAAGGACCAAGTACGAGGGGCCTTGAGTTGTTCTTGTCTGGTCCTGTCAAAAAACCTGAGAAAGCAGACAAATTTAGCAATTGCATGACCAAAGATGAAAAGTTTGGTCTGGAACCACTTGAGCTTTCTCTTAGCTTGCCAAATGTCCTGTTGCCTATTGGTGCACAGAATGAAGTCCAACCTCCTGGTTCTCCTAGTCAAGGAAGGAGTTTCCAATCCTTTGCCAGCTCATTTCGCACAAATTCTGATGGCTTTACCATGTCTATGTCCTTTTCAGGGTCACAACACTTCACTCATAATCCTAGCTGCTCAATGACACATAATTCAGTTGATTATGAGGAATCTGTTAAAAGTCGCCCCCTCTTTCAAGGTGTCGATTGGCAAGCCCTCGCTTCAAATGAGCAGAAGAATAATGACATCCCAAATTGTCAAGGCATGGTATCAAATGGAACTGGTCTGTATCAGCAGTCTCAAGCATCTCAAGGAAATTCTAGTGGTCAAGCTGTAGCAAAACATCTCAGAGCTGCAGAGGAAAGCTCTAGATTACCTGCTGGGCTGGACAGGCAACTAAGTACTGGTAAAGCATCTCGTCATCCAAATGGAGCTAGATCTCCTACACAGAGTGTTGGGTCTCATGAAACTGGGTCAGAATACAATAAAGATAAGAAACAATTAACTAGAGCAAAAGATAGTAGCTTTTATAGGTTCGGTGGTTCTGATGGCACAGAGCTCCAACTGCCTGTTGGGCCTGACTTCATCGATTCAGTAATCACAACCATGGTTTCTGAACCAATACATGTGACTGTAAGGAGGTTTAATGAGATCTCTGGGCAACAGTTGCTTTGTGTGAAGGAGGCACTCTGCGACATCATCACAAATCCTGCCAAACATTGGCAGCTTAGTACTCTGCAAAAGGCACTGCAGAAGAGGTCTGACATCACTTTGGATACACTACTGAAATCCCACAGGAGTCAACTAGAGTTGTTGGTGGCTCTGAAAACTGGTCTCCAAGAATTTCTTCGGCCAAGTTATGATGTTTCTACATCTGACTTGGCAGACATATTTCTGAATTTAAGATGTAGAAATCTCACTTGTCGATCTTCGTTGCCTGTGGATGAATGTGAGTGCAAAGTATGCTCACAGAAGAATGGTTTCTGCAGTGCTTGCATGTGTCTTGTGTGTTCCAAGTTTGACATGGCATCTAATACTTGTAGCTGGGTTGGATGTGATGTATGTCTGCATTGGTGTCATGCTGATTGTGGGCTACGTGAATCTTACATCAGGAATGGACGTAGTGCTTCTGGTGCAAAGGGTTGTGTAGAGATGCAATTCCATTGTGTTGCCTGTAACCATCCATCTGAAATGTTCGGCTTTGTAAAAGAGGTTTTCCAAAACTTTGCAAAGGAATGGACGGCAGAAGCATTTTCCAAGGAGCTTGAATATGTGAAAAGAATTTTTTGTGCCAGCGAGGACATCAGAGGGAAACGCTTGCATGACATTGCTAATTATATGCTGTCAAAATTGGCAATTAAGGCTGACCTTCAAGAAGTTCAAAGTCAAATGATGCATTTCTTCCTGACAGGTGAGCTCTTGACAGTCTATCAGGTTTTGTTGATATTCCTTCTTTACTTAACAAATGATCTTTTTCTTATGTTGTATTGTTAATATTGAGTTCATGATGGATTCTCAGCTGGTAACTTTGTTGCTGAAGTCTTAAAGCTTATATTATGTTTCAAGTACTACTTATCTTCCCATGATAGGATATAAATTGGTAAACTTGCAAGTTTTTGTTTGGAGCCCTTGACATTGATATGCATGGGAACCTCATACTTGTGAGTTGTGACCAGTACATGGTGGCTTAATTTCTGTCCTATTTGTCTGAAATCCTACATGCCCTATTGGTATTGATGCCTGGCGGGCGTAATGAACTTTCGTGTTGAAGTGGCAATTCATCTGGAGTTGTGAGATGCTATTTTTGTGCATTCATTATAGGCAGAAATGATTTCCATAATTTTCTGAATGCTTCAAATTCAAACATCCTCTCTAATAGCATGATGGACGAACAATCAATGGGTCAAAACAAAAGAAATTGATAAAATGTATTGAAAGAAGAATATGATTGTGTCAGACTGCCTTCTGAGCCCTCTAATCCCCCCTCTTTTTCTTTCCTATCTTTAACCCACCTCTTTCCTCCCTTAATCATCTTCTGTCTTATCCTACTTGACCATTTCCCTTGGCCCCACACAATTAAGTCCCCTGGCACCCCAGAAGAGGGAAAAAAAGAGGGAAATTGAACCAAACCCTTGTAATGAGCTCCATATACGCATTCATCGTTGCTAATTGGAAAATAAGGATTATAATGTACACTTTTGTAGTTGGGTTGAGGGTATAAGTTGGAGATTGCAAAATTCAAATGAGGTTATATGTAGTGCCGTGGAATTTGTCAATTACAACTTACAAACTTGTATTCGATGTAAGTTGAAACTTCTGGTTTATGTGGAACTTTAATCCTAATGTTATAGAATCTGATTAAATGGAATACCATGCCCGGAAATGTACCCATGTCTTTACTTACTAAGGAATAGAAATTGAGATAGTCTCATTTCTTGCGATGAAAAATGCTGAAATATTACTGTTATGACTTTTTTCACTTGTTTCCTCTCTTAACCATGGATGCCCTTGGGTCTGTCGAGTTCTGTCAGTCCCAAGTCCTAATGTTAATGCTCAATTTGACATGGATGTTCACTTCATTTTAACTTGTGAATGCAGAGCCTGATTCAGTCAAATCTGACAATGCTCCAATTATTCAAGGAAAGGAGTTGTCAACAAAGAACCATGAAGGGAACAATGGTATTGCTCGGCCCAGCCAGGGAGCGATGTGGCTAAAATCAGTTAGTTCTGAGAAGGCTCCTCAAGTGGAAAAGCCTACAGGTTTGCCTTCAAGTTTTGATAGCCTCCGGAATGAAAAGCAGGCAATGAACTCGAGTTTTCAGCCAAGTATGGAAAAGGGACCAGTATTTGATGAACTAGAGAGCATTGTTAGAATCAAGCAGGCAGAAGCTAAAATGTTCCAAGCACGAGCGGATGAAGCTAGGAGAGAGGCTGATGCTCTGAAACGCATTGGTGTAACTAAGAGTGAGAGAATTGAAGAAGAATATGTAACTCGAATCACAAAGTTGCGATTGGCTGAAGCTGAGGATATGCGGAAACAAAAGTTGCAAGAGCTGCAGTCTTTAGAAAGAGCTTATCAGGACTACTTCAATATGAAAATGAGAATGGAGAATAACATCAAAGATCTCTTGTTGAAAATGGAAGCTACTAGAAGGAATCTCAGTTTGTGATTAATTAGTAGCACCTTGTTTAGGACAACCTTGTTTTTTTCTTTTCTTAAGCAGCATTTGCAAGGTTTGAAACACCTCAAGTATATTAACTTGTAGGTGTTCTTTAGTCTAGTATTCCTTGTATTCTGCTAACCAGATTCTGTACAGAGACCACCTTATGTCTTTATGTTACAGATGAACTCCGGTTATGCACAAGATGTAAAAAACCAGGAAAATAGAGATTCAGTACTTGATCATCCAGATGAGTTATTTTCCAACTTCAGCAATGTGCCTTTTTTATTTTTTTGGTCAAAAGTTATATATTTATTAAGATGGGTAGTTCAAGATAATGCTGTGTCATCCACTGTGGTGGGATGCACATTGATAATTGTTTGGGCCACATCCCGGCCCTGGGAAATATTTACATAATTGTTTGTTATCCTACATACCGCCTACAGGTCGAGTCATGAGATCTAAAGTGCAAATACTCTACGCCGTGAATCAAGCATAACGAGTTCCTAGAATGTCTGCTTCCATCTCCTTTTGCACAAAATGATTGGATTATCAAAAACTGCATTCTTAATCCCTTCGTTGGCCATTACATCCGTCACTCTATTCTGCTCTCTGAACACATGGGTCAACCTTGGAGCTTCCAGCTTCTGCATTAAGTACTTGCACTCAACAATCTGATTATTATATAGCAAGTGGTCATGTGTGATCATACGTATGACATCAGTTGAGTCGGTATTGATTTCTAGGTGAGTTAGCTTATGAACCCAGTACCCAATGTGCAATGTGCCTGTGTTGCAACACCCATTTAGTTCCTGGATTATGTATATATATTCTAGGGATTTCTAACTACCACTAGATCGTTCTACGCACCAGCCATAACGTGCTATCGGGTTATTCTAACCATCAAAACCTAAGTAGATGAGGAGAAAGAAATTACTACTACAAACACTTTTCCTTCATCTTGGTCTTCCATGATTTTCACCTACTTCACGGACAGCTAGACACACTCTGGTTGCCTCTACCAATTGATTTATGTGAATCGTCTTGTTAGAGATAGAATTTAAGTTGAATATTTATTCTTTTTCCGTTACTCAAAAGTTGAAATTCTTAACTTTGAGACAAGTCAATACAATATATATGATTTATTAGCAGGCAGTAAAACAAAAGAGCATGGCAATATGAGATACAAAAATGAAAAGAGAAACAATAACTAAATGATTTGTTATTTAGCAGCAAAATCAAGTTTACAAGAAACCAACAAGTTCATTGGTTAAAAGGCCTAGAAATCAACACATCAGTAACTAAATGAAGATTTTACGGGAACACTTCAAATTTTTGAAATGAGCAACAGCAGCTAACATCCTCTCTACTCAGAATCTCCATCAGAATCAGTATCATCAGAAAGTTCAATATCATCATTATCCTCTTCAGTATCAGAATCACTGATAACATATGTTGTCTTCTTCCCTCGATTTGCCCTCTGTGGTCTAGCTTTTGGAGCCACAACAACTTCACTGACTTCCTCCTCGAGACTGCCCAAGGAAGAAATAGGAGGACTTATTTCTTCACTTTCATGTGAAGTACTACTACTTGTGTTCTTTCCCATGACAGCTCCACTTTTCTTGTTAAATGGTGATGCCCTCATTTTCCTCACTTTTCGATCAGGTGAGACACCAGCATCCTCTGCAGGCTTCAGAACTTGGGTTATGAGTCTCTGACCAACACTTTGTGATTGCTTATTAACTGGTGCTCTCTTCTTTGGGGGTTTAGGTGCTGCTGCTGCCTTTGCTGCTGCTGGTTTCCTCCCACCTTTCTTTTTCCCTCCCACAGCTACTTCTGGCGCAAACTCATTACCATCACTAATTTCAATCTCATCCTCACCATCAGAAACATCTGGAGTGGATGGCAGAGCCTTCTTTTGTGCAGCAGCCCTTTTAGCAGGTGCTTTCGTCTGAGCTTTTGGCACTTCAGTCTCCGTGACTGCAGGGAAATGATCATTAGTTCTAGAAGACAAAATTTAATCGTGAAAATAGTCTACCTCCCATAATATATTACAGCACATTTCACTTACCTTCTGATCGATCTGGAGAAGAGTTAAGATTGTAAGCTGCAAGTCTATCTTTCAACGCTAGCACTTCATCCTCTTCTTCTTCATCTTCTACAACTATAGGTTTTGCTTGCTGATAATAGATATTGAAATTTAATGTATCAGCAGATGACTATGATAATAAAGAAAAGAATATCCTTGCTGAAACAGAATGACTGAAGAAAATCTAATCTGAATCCACACCTTTGCAGGAGCTTTCTTTGTACCTCCTCCTCTGCCTTTTGGCTTCACAACCTCAGTAACATTGGCTAGAAAAAAGATAAGAAAACCCAATTCAGTACATCAATAATCCATTAAGAGTACAGCAAGAGCCATGAAAATTAGATACTGACCTGTTTCTGCCATAGAACCAACCGACACATCCATTGGTTCAGCAGAAGACTCAACTACAGCAGCCTTCTTAGTAGTTTTTCGGGGTTTAGGCTTGGGTGCTTTTCCAGCTGCATTCATCACCTTCTTCTTTAGCTTTTCTCTAGCTTCTTCAGTTTGGATATCAATTTTATCTTGTTCCTGAAGTATATAAGCAAAAGCGTTTATTAAGATGAGTAAGGAGAGGCATACTAAAATGTTGGAAAGAAGGAACTTTCAGTGGCATACATCAAGCTGTTTGTCAAGGACATCAAGATCTTTCATCCATAAATCCTTTGGAGTTGCATTTCTCATATCTTCAACTTCAGCATTCAGTTTATCCCTGTCAGCACACAGCTCTTGAACCTTCTCAAGAGTCAATGTTCCTATTGCCATCGACAGCAAGTAGTCATAATCACTTGCCCTAACTCCCTTATTTGACTCCTCTGGACTCTCTTCGCTATCTTCGGCATCATCAGTTGAGTCTGCAACAACAGCTTCAACTGGCTTTTTCTTGGGGAAAGGAGTAAATCCTTTGTTCTTCAATTCAAGCAAGAGATCAGCTCTCTTCCTGTTGTTCACAATGATTTCGCCTTTCACAACTCCAAGGATGAATCTCACCTTGTTCTCAATTCTCAGCAACTCCAATTCGAGAATCTCCAATAGAGTTTTCTGCATAAGTTACAAGTATACGGTCAATGACCAGCATTCAGGAGGAAGAAATGTATTTCAGTTCGGTTATTTCATAGACTTGCCTTTCTTTTCTCATAATACTCGAGTCGTACATGGTAGAACTCCTCAAGAACTGCAATAAAAGAGTTTAAATGGTAAACGGCAACATCTATTTTCCACTAATCTAATGTAATTTTGTGTGAATTACGTACTCTCTTCTGGGGCATCATATTTCTTGATTTTCCCCTTGGAGTCGAAAAGGTGCATATTGCTGGTACTTATTGTTGTAGTCAGCTTAAATTTTTTCAGCAAACCCTCTTGCTGGGCCAATAGCAGATTCTCCTCAGACATGATCACTTCAAAACATACAGAGTTCTCATCACCATACGCTCTGACTTCCTGCAAGAAGAAGCTCCTTATTTCTTGTCTATATTGAAGTACTTTCCCAAAGAAAAATAATTAATCAGTGATAACTCAATGGACGTACCTTTATGAAAGAATCCTTGGCCTTGTCAGTTGAGACTGTCATGGATTCCAAAAACTGCTTATAGTCCTCTGTCCACCTCCGAACTGGCAACTCAGAAATCCTAAGATTCGTTTCGCTGACCTCTTCTATAATACCAGTGACAGTGTAGGTTGCTCCAGTTTCTTTTGTTGCTGTTTTCTCTACTTTCCCTTTGAAACCTTTATACCATGGATCCATTGGCTCCATTAGCTCATCATTCAGTAAACGCCTTACATTAGCAACAAGGTCCCTTGGATTATAATTAGGAACGTATGAACTCCAACCTGTTCCTATACCTTCACTTCCATTCACAAGCACCATTGGAATGATAGGTACATACCTAAGTGAAAAGGAAATCAACCGTTCAGCTATTAGCAATCGTTTGACTTTTCTTCACTAGATATGAAATAATTGTCTGTTACATTATACTTACCAAGTAGGTTCAATAGACTGCCCATCTTCATTCAAGTAATCAAGAACGGTATCATCATCCTTAGGAAACAGATATCTTGCAATTGGTGAAAGCCTAGTGTAAATGTACCTAGAACTTGCATGATCTTTGCCTCCCTGCAATTGAAGGTTGTCGGTAGATGAGTAAGTGAAAAGAAAAGGAATTGTGTGATATAAAAGTAAGATCCAAATAATGAAATTGTTTCTCACCATATTTCGTGTGCCAAATTGACCATTTGGTTGCAATAGATTTACATTATTGCTGCCAACATAGTCTTGTGCCATGCCAATGATGGTGCTGCTAAGACTCTGCTCACCATGATGATAAGCTGAGTGCTCAGAGACATAACCAGAAAATTGGGAAACTTTTGCTTCCTTAACAAAATTCCTCTTAAATGCACAGAACAGAATCTTCCTTTGACCCGGTTTCAAACCATCAAGCATTGAAGGAATAGACCTTTGAAGGTCAGCCATTGAAAACAGAATAAGTTCTTTGTTAACAAATTCGGTGTATGAGATGTACTTTTCTTTCTGATCTAGATGGGTACCGGGCTGCAGAGTAGAAGAAAAATAGAGATTGAGAGTCAAATCATGAAGTTTTGGATGTATTACAAACAATACTAAGATAAAAATATAATAGTTTCCAACCTCAAATTGTCTAAGCCAATTCTTCCTTGCTTCTATCTTCTTCTTACTGAAAGCAAGTTCTATTGATTCCCCATCTTGGTTATCTGCCCAGACAAAATCTTTCCTGTGTTTCTGAAGATCTTGGAAGTACTCTTTTCCTTCCTTTGAAGTACTTGTTCCCAACCCCTATCAAGGCATTAAAGAGAACAATTAGCAGAAAGCCACATCTGATGGTTTCATGAAATGTTTGATAGACAAACCTTATAGTACTTGATAGACCAACCACTTGAAGTAGCACCCAAACTCCTTCTCCATGCCTCATACTCAGGCATGGTATAAAATGCCAGTATCCTCCCACTTTTATGAGTAGCCTGCAAAAGAACAATGTTCAGACTAATGTACTAACTGAAAGATCTTTTGGACCTGATTGATGTACTTTGTCTGTTTAAAGAAAAGGTATAAACTTCACCTTCACAATTGGTGTGATAAACTCCACTAAGAAAGATGGAACTTTCAGCAAGGACGGCCAAAAAGTGTGGATGAAATTAATTAAGAGACCCTTGATATGTGAACCATCATGATCCTGCACAAGTATAAAAATATAGTTCAATCAGGTGAATAGAAAAACCACAAACCATTCAACATATGCAAATATTGCCGAAGAAAGGGCACCTGATCAGTCATAATCATTAAATGACCATATCTGAGCGATTTGACACTGTCGTATTCTTTGCCTGTCTGAAGTCCAAGAATCTTCTTGATAGATTCAATTTCTTTATTTTCTGAAACCTGTTTATGACTTGCTTCCCTTACATTTAGCAGCTTACCCCTCAAAGGAAACACGCCATAGTGATCTCTCCCAACAACAGATATTCCAGCCATCTGTGAAACAGCTCAGTTCCCTTAGAAACATATCAATTATGGTATTGAACATAATGAGGTAAAAGAAAGAAAAAAAGATAGCATACAGCTAGAGCCTTGGCTGAGTCTCCTTCAGTCAAAATCAATGTGCATTTATCAGAATTCCTCCCTCCTGCATCATTAGCATCTTCTAGCTTTTCCACCTTGACCTTATCAGATTTTTTTCCATCAGTCTTCTTAAGGTCTTTGCTATTTTTAAAGTCTGCCCAGGAGAGAAGAGAGTCGACAATGCCAATATTCTTCTCAACTGCAGTAATATCAGAATATTCATAATCAAAACCACATACTTAATATAAAAAATAGCATAATTGGTCTTCGCAAGCATCAACGGAACAATCTGTAAATGAACTAACATACCTTTCTTCAGAAAATCTGGTTGAAGTTCACATTTCGAACCGAAACTGCTCTGACGCAGGGTCAAGGTTTCTTTAGTTTGCGAATCAAACGCAGGATTGTCAATGAGAGCATTAACAAACATCCATAAATGGTTCTTCACTGCGTGGGCTTTAATGTTAGCATTTTTGTTCTTCTTATTCACTACACCCATTATGTGGTTTGCTATCTGGTTGGCCACATAATCAACATGAGTTCCACCCTTAATAGTTGCAATGCTGTTCACAAAACTGACCTGCCCAAATCATCATGCTAGACCATGTTAGTTTAAGAACTAAATATTTCATAGATTACCACAATAGTTGTCTCAAGTAGCTTGTCATCAGTACCTGTTGAAATTGTCCTTCACTCAAACTCACACATATCTCCCACCTTAATACTCCGTTTGCGTCATTAACTTTTAGGAACTCCCTGCAAAATTAGTGAATGTTAGCATACATTTCAAAGTAAAAAAACTTGAGAAAGAAGTAAAGATAAGAAAATAGAAATTTTTGACGTTATACCTTTTCGCATCATTAGAATCTAAGAAAAGCTTGCAATACTCTTCAAATGATTTGACGGGAATGCGCTGTTCATTGAGTTTCACCTTCACAGTCCTTCCAAGGCATCCACCCAAATCAATTACTCTCTTTCTCATTAGTGCAACTACATCTGCTTCGAGCTCTTCCATGTTAAACTTTGCCAGGTCTGGCTTAAATGAAACTTTTGTCCAATTCTCACTTGCTTTGCATTTAGTTATAATTGGTTCACCCTTCTTTCCCATGTTGTTAGAGAAAACCTTCATTGACAGAACACAAAAATTCATTTGTTTAGTAACAGCACTCAACCGACACAATCAAAGCAGCTACAAGAAATAGAATTTCCCATGAAGGTACTGGCAACTACCAGAAAGATCCATTAATTTAGTGCATCCTCATTGGCAAATGCCTAAAAGAAAAGCTTAATCGAAAATCCCAAATTTCCATTACCTAACTAAGAAGATCTTCAGCCAGCTCTAAGGATTACAAGTACAGATGTAAATTCTATCATCCTATTCTAATATTTGTCAGTACTTATTTAAGATCTCCGTCATAAAAAACATGCACACAGCACACTGCTTATAATTAAGTGTTTCGCGTAATCAGAAACTAAAATCTCACAATGATTAAAGATTTAACACACTATCCTTCAACATTTTCCACAATATTACGAAATAAAAACAACCATTACAAAACTACTGAAAAGAAATCGCAAAAAAAAAAAAGTGAGAAATACCTGCTTATACTTCTTCTGCCGCTTTCCATCAGCAGTTTCAATGACAAATTCAGTAGAAAAGATATTCGTAAGCTTAGCACCATATCCATTTCTTCCACCAGTGGTTTTCTTCTCAGCATCATCATAGTTACTACTAGTCAACAAATGCCCAAAAATCAATTCCGGCACATACACACCTTCCTCCTGATGGATCTCGACAGGTATACCATCACCGTTGTTATAAACACTAACTAAATTCTGTTCAGGATCTATCACCACTTCCAGCGCGTCCATTTTAGGATCTCTCTGTTTATTATCAGCTGCATTGACTAAGATCTCGTCGAAGATCTTGTACAGACCAGGCACGTAAGTGACTGAGCGATGAACCATGGCATCATTCTCCCATACCCAAAGAGTTTGAGAGTGTTTTTCAACAGATCCGATGTAAGTATCGGGACGGAGAAGGATGTGTTCAAGCTGGGTCTTCTTCTGGTAGGTTTGTTCAATGGTTTTTCCGTTTGCATTTGAAATGTTGGCGTTGCTACTTGATTGTAACGGGAGTTTTTTGGTTGCCATTGTTCCGGCGGTGGCGGAGGAGGAGGAGAGACACAGAGATGGTGTCTTTTAGAGGAATTTGAAGAATGGGGAAAATGTTGGCAATGGAGGTTAGGGTTTATAGTACCAAAATAGGCGCTTTAACGGTAAAGTTGGGAGATTTGAAATTTGAATTCTGAATTGGAGGGCTGAGATGTATCTTTCGATATCTGACGGTCGTGGACTGTTTGGTCACGTGCTTCTATGGCAGGTATAATTTATACTAATATGATGATTTCTTTTTTTTTTGAAAGTGAGGAGCCATTTTGTTTCAAGAGTTTACAAAACGAAAATTATTACTTCCTCTGTCCCAATTTATTTACTTACATTTCAAATTTCGAGATTTAGAAAATGAAAATTATTATTTTTTCTGTCCCAATTTATTTAACACATTTTGAATTTTGAGATTTAAATATGTTTATCTTTGATCATAAATTTTTCATATATCTTTAAAATATTTTGAATTGTCAATTATTATGACTTATAGTAGTACTTTTTACGTAGTTTACAAATATATAAATTCCAGTTTAAGAAATCTAAAGATTTCATGAGAAAATTCTCGGTCAAACTTAAATTGTTTGACTCTCGAAAAATGAAATATGTCCCATAAATTGAGACAGAGGGAGTAGTTTTTTTTTTTTTGTGAGTTTGTTTCTAGCTTTTAAAATAGAATTTGGAAATTTTCAAAAGAAATTTACTACGAACTTTTTTCGCAAAATGTCTTTTTATTATGTATATTCCTATTTAGTTCTCTTTATTTTGGAAGTCGATTTTATCCACGATCGCAAATCTCAAATTTGTCTACGAAGAGCAAATTTCGTTTTCTCTACCCCTAAATAGCCTAATTAGATTCATTTTTTTTGGTAGATGTCTTTTAGTTCTCTTTTCAAGGTTTTTTTTATAATAATTAAATTCAGGCTCTCTAAACCATAAGATAAGTAGGCCTCTCTAGACCATACAAGTGCGCATTGAGCCCTTGCGAAGGTTTTAAGTTACTTAGGAACTTCAAAGCTACTGAAAATGCTTTCATAGTAATTATATTTAGCATTTACTAAGTTTTTATTAAATCACACTCACTCGAAAATGTGTAAACTTTTGCATTTTATAATGATTTAAACTCCATTTATGAAGAACTATTGTTGTAACATCTTGATCATCAACTCTTATACCTAAATTGTATCACACAACATACATGAAAAGATGTCTTATCTACAATGGGATGATTCACTTTCTATAAACAATGAATGGAACTTAATATGATGGCTAAAATGAAAATCTGGTGCCCATATCTGATCTTTTGGTGCTGCTTGTTCTGTTGCTTCTGTCTGGGACAAATCTGTTGATGACTGTGTCTAAGAAACTGAAATATGCTCGTCTCCATGGCTTTCGAACGAGCAAGATATAGTAAGGAACAAGAATACCTGTAATAAATCCCAATCCAACACTAACATAAAACCATTTATCAGGAAATTCATCACTGCTGTCATTCTCTAGTACCGTTCTATTGTCCGAATTTCCATTTTGACATAGTACTACAAGTGGAGCTCCACAAAGACGGGGATTCCCCTCAAACGCGGACACTGTAAAAGTTGTCATCTGCCCCTTATAAGGAACCATACCGGATAAGTTGTTGTTTGAGAAGTTAATATAGCTCAAGAATGACATTGATTCCATGCTTGATGGGATGACACCAGACAGTATATTACTCGAGAGATCAAGCGATGCCAACTGATGTAAGCTTGAAATGTTTTCTGGTAGTTGTCCACTGATTTGGTTTCCGGACAAGTTCAAAACTATGAGGCCATGCAACTTTGTCAATTCCACAGGAAATGCTCCGTTGAGGTTGTTTCTCGACAAGTCTATTGAGGTAAGAAGTGATAGAGTCTTGGTGTACTTTTGGTACTGGTTTTTCAAATTCACTACCAAGCTTTCTTCATAGTAAATCCCTCTATACTTACCATATAACAGATATTCATTCACTTTTTTCTCTTGTACCATGGCGTTCAGGTCTCCTATGCTTGTTGGAATGGCGCCAGTTAAGTTGTTTTCTGCAAGATCAAGCACCTGCAATGAACTCAGTTTTGACATTCCTAAAGGAAGTTCTCCGGAAAATGAATTTAACCTTAAGCTGAGGATTCTAAGATTTTGAAAACCATCAGATATCCACGAGGGGAACTTTCCGGATAGTCTGTTGTTGCCTAGATCAAGTGTCTCCAAACTAGATAAATTTTTCAAAGAAATGGGGACCCCTCCAGAGAATTTGTTGTCATTTAAGTGCAATGACTGTAGCTGAATCAATTGGCCCAAAGAACTTGGAACTGAGCCAGATAGAGTATTGTTCCCAAGGTCTAAAGCTTTCAAGTAAGAACATTCCCCTATGCTTGAAGGGATACTTCCTGTTAGCTTATTGTTTGATAGATCAATGACTTGAACAAGGGTCATCTTTCCTATAGTAGCTGGTATTTCACCCGAAATTTCATTACTCGAAAGAGACAGAAATATCAAGTCTGGCATGACTTCGGAAATATTCTGAGGGATGAGACCTTGGAACATATTGTTTGAAAGATCAAGCAATTCAATTGAGACACTAGGTAATGGAATGGTTCCGTTAAATAGGTTTGAACTCAGATCAATATCTGCATAGGGGAATACTGGTAATGGATTTGGTAGAGTACCACTTAACTGATTAAAAGAACAATTCAGCAGGGATAAATTAGAAGAAATGTCCCAAAACCAGCCTGGAATGGAATCTGAAATACTCGCATTTGAAATGTCTAGGAACTTGAGCTCTTTCTGAGACTTGAGCCAAGTAGGAAAAGAAGGACCTAAATGGCAAGACCCCATGTCAAGATTTCGAATCTGAAATGGAGGAATCCAGTTGGGATTAACATTCAAGGTCAAGGAGTTGGATGAAAGGTCAAGAATCTTCACTTTGCGCAGGTTCTTAAAATGAACTTCGGATAGAGTACCTGTGAGGAAATTAGAAGAAAGATCAAGAACAGACAATTCAGAAAGCTGTCCAAAACTCTCTGATAGAGTACCATTTAGCTGGTTTCCTGAAAGCTTCAAGTTGGTCAAGTTTTGAAGCTTTCCGAAAGAAGCTGGTATAGGGCCATCAAAAAAGTTGGAAGCTAATCCAAGTTGTTGAAGATTTTTCAACTGACCCAACCATTCTGGCATATTACCAACAAGACCGTTGCTGCTCAGCTTTAAGTACATCAAATTAGGCAAAGGCCTCTTGGAATTACATTTCTCCATTCCTTCGAGTTTTTCAGGTAGACTTCCTGTCAAGTTGTTTCCTGTTAAATCAAAGTTGATTAAATTGCATAGTCCTCCAATAGTTGCCGGTATTCCACCTTCAATGTTGTTTAAAAAGAGATTGAAATGAGTCAGATAAGTCATATTCCCAATGGATCCAGGCAATTTTCCATGTAGTTTGTTTGAACCTAAATCAAGAACTTCTATCTGTTTCCAACTTCCTCTAAATAACTCAAGGCAGTTGGCACTAAGGTTCTTGTTTAGCGCAAGGTTCAAGTATCTTAACCTTGGAATCTCACTGATGCCAAGTGAAATTCTGCCTCTAAAACCAGAGTTGCTCAAGTCTATATATTCAAGACTGCTGATATTTACAAGCCAACTCGGGAACGTTGAGTTGAAACTATTGAAACTAAGATCAATAACAGCTAGTGAAGTGAAGTTGACAGGAGTAAGATATGAAATGGAACCAGATAAGCCACAAGATGAAAGATGCAATACTGTTAAATGTGGAAGCTGGTTTAGCATTTCCAACCAACTCGATCCTACCATAGAGAGCTCTACTTGGTTCATCCGAAGATATTTTAAGGAAACAAGACCAGTTACCCACTGAAAACTTTCAACAGTCAAGGCTGAAAACTCTGAAGAAACATCAAGATACTGTAAGTGAGAAAGGTTTCCCAAAGTAGGAGGTAATGTACCGAAAAAACCAGCTTTCGAAAGATTCAGATATTCCAAATTCTTCAAAGAACCAACAAATCTTGGAATTGGGATTCCACCAAATGTGTTTAGACTCAAATCCAAGTGTCTTAAAGATTGGATTTTTACCAAAGAAGGCCTAATCTCCCCACTCAAGTTCCAAAATCCATACCTGGTAACATCAGCAGAATTGACAGGAAATGGATTGTGAAGGTCTATTTTGATAACAGAACCAGTAGCATTACTGCACCCTATTCCTCTCCACTTACAACAGTCTCTTCCTTTCCATGACGAAAGCCAGTTCTCAGGATCATTCAGGCCATTCTTGAAATCAACAAGTGCTTCAAGATCATTAGCTGAACAACTTGTAGCAAATTCTACCGCCATCGATTGCAAAATGACAACAAAAAGAATATACACTTGGAGCCTCTCCATCAAGTCCAAATCTTGGAAGAAGAACAAGCACAACACCTTATTCTTCAGGAGATGATTATAAGTTGGTTGGAAATAAATGATGTATTAGCAATTAGTACCTTATTATCAAAATGGTTGTCACTTTCCATCATTAGTTGAATAAAGTACAAATAAAGGGATAAGCAAAGTCAACTGGTCTCTATTATTATCACAAGATTTGGAAATGATTTTGTCATGTTTTCTTGAGCGTCAATCTTTTGTATTTTGTCGTTAGCTTTTGTTCTTTATATTATCAAGTTTTCAGAAGTCAGCAACATAACAATAAACAAAAACAGAAAATATAAAGGGAGAAGGTGTAGTGAACTTTCCAAGTTGACCATTACAGATAAATTCTGAATTGTTTAATGTTGAACATGTGGTTTTTATGTAAACATTTCAATTTTTATACAAAAAAATCCATTCTGCAAATTTCTTGGATCCTGGTAAAATGATTCTCCAAACTTGCAAAAGCATACAACAATGTAATTAGGGTCTAGAGAGGCTAGTTTGTTCTTAGATATTATCCCTGCCTTGTTTGTCCCTACCTTGCAAGGCATAGAGATTGTTTCAGATAGACCTTCGGCTCAATTAAATAGTAGGAAAGAGAAAAATAAGACAAAATACTAATACAAGATAGGATACAGCATTTTGAAAAAGGATAACTAACCATAACAAAATAATACAATAATCAAAGTACAAGGAGCAATAAACACTTGAGAAATAAGAAACTACAAGAGTAATACTATGACTACTAGTATGGAGGGATAAGTGAGACAACACTCAACTACCTATTAACATTCTACCTAGGGGGTGTCAAATGGGCGGGTTAGGTTGAAATTGGAGATAAATTGGGTTGAAATATAAATTGGGTTGGGTCCTGTCCGCCCAAGTTTACTTTGGGCTCAAATGTGCAAATTGGATTGGGTCATGACCCGCCCAATTTGACTCGCTTAATCTCAATAATTTTAATAAATTGTTATTTAACTTTAATAACCACAATTTGAATTTGAACTCAAGAAAATAAAATAAAAAAGTTACAAATTGATAGATAAATCCTATAAGATATAAAATAGATAGTATTTCATATCTTCAATATAGGAACATACATTACATCAATGCAAATAAATAGTCTTAAAACGGGTTGAAATTGAGGATTAAATTGGGCTCCATTGAAGATTCTTTTATTAAAATGGGTTAAGGCTTGAGTGAGTTGAAATCGAACTCAATTCAAATTATCTTGAGCCCAATCCTGGGCTCATTTTGAACCCCTAATTCTACCCTAATTTGTGTCCTTCATAATCTCTTATATAAGGCCATGCCCTCGATAACTTGAAGTTGTGTCATATCTTGTCTAATCACCTCTCTCATGTTACTTCTTCGGCCTACCTCTACTTCTCCTGAAACCATTTATAATCAACCTCTCACACCTCCACACTAATATATCTTCTCTTCTTCACATGCTTGAGCCATCACATCCTCATATCATGTATTTTGTCCTCCAGCAATGTCACTTACACCTTGTGTTAAATATCATCAAACTTGTAATAGAATATGGACCAAAAGTATTTACATACTACAATTCCAAGTTCGTTACAAACTTTAGTACTTTATTAGTTGTATCTAATCAAATAACAACTTATTGATATTGTGTCTATGTAGTGACTGAATAGAAATTATTGTTGCCCCCTCATATTCGATGTCAGATGACCGCGCCGCACAAGCACCCATGACCCAACCTTTCTTTTGCTCTTCCTTTGATTTGCCTCCACGAACACGCCACTTAGGATAGGAGTATTCAGCCTTGCAAGATGGTCCTTGTTGATTCACATGAAATTTCATGTACCACATGCTCCTATCAATCATTAGGATTATTAATTACTAATTTATAAAGATTGTGAGTATTGAAAAGAAGCTCTGAATATGGGGGAAATACTTCATTATATATTAATAAGTTGGAACTCTTTTTCATTATTAAAAATATTATATTTTTTTTATAAAGGGTGGTTTAACGCTGGACAATTATTTTCCTATGTGCCAATCGCTAGTGCATTCAGAGCCCTGGCGCAGAGCTCTACTGGAGTAATATGGGAGAATGTGGTCCAATTATCTTTTCCAACAGGATGATCATAGTGAGATATAGTGATGAAATTGAGTTTCGAATAAAAATATGGCGAGCTGGGAAGACAAACGTTATGACATTGGAATCTACTTTACCTTAATTAGTTGTGGGTGGGCGAAAGCTTAGTAGCTGCTTAGATTTGCATTTATTGTGGAAAAATCATTTTTCTACGATTAATATCTTCGTTTCTTTCTAACACATAATTTCCGATCAATTTATTCAACATTTCCTTTTTAAAGGACAATTTAACACGTCTGACTTATGTATTAGATATACGAATACTCTACCCCTTTTATCTAAAAATCCTGGTTCTCACTATTGGGTAAATATGTCTGATTCTTTTCTTTTCTCTTGATACTTTATAATCGAGATGTATAGATCTTGTTCATGGATTAACGAAAAATATGTATAAGCTTTATTTGCTTTTGTCATTTTATGAGTTTCTTCCAAAAATAAGACTAGTTAGATTAGAATAGCATCTAGAGAAATGTTCTAACATAGAGTAAGAGATTCATTGACAGCACTTAAAAGATGGGCGCCTAATTTCAATATCACAGAGCTCTATCAGTGGAAGTCAGTTGAACACCGTGATTGAAGAGTGGGTAAGTGGTTTAGGCGAACCTCTCGCCAGTGGGATGTAATGAGGCTAGTCTCTCCCTTTTCCCCCTTACATGTACGTGTGTGGGCCACCACTTTTCTGAAAGGCGAAAAAGTGGGAGAACCCATCTTGACTACAAGATGATCGAATATGTTTTAAGCTATCCGCCTGTCGAGCTTTTAAGCGGAGCTTGTATTCACTCGTTTCTCTCTAAGAGTTTCAAATTAGTTTCAACACTACATAAGGTCATAGTTTACCTACTTGCTCGAAGATGAAGGGGATAAAAGAGATATCGTGACCAGAGTAATTGAAGGAGACATGAAATGAACTCGGAAGGGACGTCCAACGAGCAAGAGTGGAGAGAAAGCGAAAGAGGCAAAGGTGTGAGAAATACTCACAATCATTCATTTATGAAAAATACCATGATATTTAAGATATATAACAAAACAAAGCATCAATCACATCAAAAGCCATAGTAAAGAGTAGTTGGATTTATCAATTTCTTTAAAATTACTAATCCTCAAGCAGAGCCATGTAATTTCCAGATATCAATGTTCAATCAAGAATCAACCATTTGGATAAACCTATAAATCCCCACCACCACAAAAAATCTCAAGATTTCTCTTCCCACAAAAACCCCATCAAAAGAAAAAGCAAAAAAGAGAAGATCTTCCCAGAAATCTTGTATTGCCAGCATCACCATGACTGCTTCTACTTCAGCTTTCTTCTCATCATCAGTTCTCAACATACCCAATTCCAAGAACCAATCCCTCATCATCCCATCTCACAAGAACATCTTAAACCCTAACCCTTTTACCCAAATCAAGATTCATAAATCAAGAAACCCACAAAAGCCAAATGGGTATTTCATTTCTAAGTCTGTTACTGTCGATAACCCCTCCACTGTTTCTTCTACATCTTCGTTGAGTTTAGATGAGGGAGTTGATGAAAAAGATGCTGCGGCAATGGGGAAAGTTGGGTCTAAGGTTAGGGTTACGGTTCCGTTGAAAGTGTATCATGTTCCGAAGGTTCCAGAGTTGGATTTGGATGGGAGAATTGGGACGGTGAAACAGTATGTGGCTGTTCATAAAGGGAAACAAATATCAGCTAATTTGCCTTACAAGGTGGGGTTCGTGGTAGACGATTTGGAAGGACGAAGTACTCCGGTTAAGTTCTCTGCCCACCTTAAGGAAGATGAGTTTGAGTTTCTTGATTGATCCATTTCAGTTTTGATCACAATTTAATTGCTTTTTAATGAACTCTGTGTACTTCTGAATATATGAAAATAATCATGTGTACAAGTATTGTTTTGTGTATCATTTTGTAGATTTCATTTTTGAAATAAAAAAATGCTTACTTTAGTTCATTTCTTTGTGTTTCCATTGATTTGTTGTTACCAATATTGAATCTCGGACAATGGTGATAAACTTGTGGTAGTCTAAATTAAGATTCAGAGAGCTGAAGAATCAGTTGTTTTGCTTAGAAGGTTTCAACTGTCTACTCTTGCTTGGATGTTTCTGTTGAGTCCTTTATCTCTTTTCATCTGTAGCTACTCTACTGTTGTAACAACCAGAAATAAATGTGAACTTTTCTTCAATTTGTCGTTGAATCTTCAGATTTATTCTTTAGCTTGTTTATGGTTGGATATATATTCTTAAAAGTAGAGAAACTTGCACTCATAGTCTTTATAGGAAATGGTGAGTTAAGCAAGAAGAGTAGGAAGACTTGATATTGGTGAGAGTTCCAAACTTGTTGGTGTAAATGTTGGTTTTCTCCCATGTAGGTAGCTTGATTTACTAGCCATGGTTTTATTTTGAAAGACTAACTAGTAAAGTAATAATGTAAAAAGAGGAAAACATCAACTGTTAATGAGCTTCCATTGCAGATTAAAATGCTGCATTTCCACCTATTTTTGCTATCTATGGTTTATTGTGTTACACTGTGAGTGTGCTGAATGAATTTGACACTCTTGAGCTATTCGCCTTAGCGGAGGCATGTTTCCTCTATTGAGGAGTGTATCCACTTGCATTTTTATATCAGGCAATTGTAAAAGAAGAAGATATGTTATAATTAGAAGCGGGAAATAAAAAATAAAGAAAAAGATTAGAATTACACATGATATACTTGTCAAAAAAAAATTGTAACATAAGATATTAGTATGAAATATTACACATTTTATTGTTGTTAGAAACTATAGGTTATTACTAGGGATCAGACAATAGAGTATGGAGAGTAATTTCTGGTACGCATTCAGCATCTTCTGGTGCTGCCTTACATTTGAAAAAGGATTACCATATTAAAAAAAAGAGATTAGGTTTCTGCAAGTCAAATCAAAGACTGATGATCCCTGGCTTAGAGATGTGGAATGAAACAAGTGCTTCCAATTAGGGATATTCCGTGCAGAGAGCAACAGAATGTAAACCTCAGGTGCGAAGGCATTTGCCTTTGTTGATGGCATGTTTGGTATATAGAATTTCTTGCACGTTTTTCAAAAGTACACTGCATAAGCTAGCGAAGAATCAGTACTTTAACTTCTGGCAATATTGACGGCTTATACCATATTTCTGATCAATATATGACTGCTTCTATCATATTTTCTATATGCATAAATTAAATCGTGCTCCAGTGTGTCAAAATATACTTTGGATTTGAGGGAATATGCCATTGTGGTTACTTGCATATCTAATTTACCATTTTCTCCAAGGCTTTGGTCTAGTGGTAAGGGCGTAGCACGTGATATGTGGGCTAGGCGCACATCACGGGTTCAAACCCTGCCACAGACAAATGCCTGATATTTAAGTGGAGAAGGGGATGGTCAATTATCCAGCGAGTTTCGAACTGTGTGCCACTAGAACTCTGGGATTTCTCGGTTATTAAAAAAAGAACTTACCTTTCTCATTTTTTGGCTCTATAAAGTTGCCAAATTCTGTGAGCATACTGCTCGGTTCAATATCTGGAAAAAAACTACCAGCAAGTTAGTTGGTTCATTTAACTTTTACCATTTAAAATAAAGTTAGTTGTTTCTCTTTGCTGTTTTTGCAATTCCTAATACACAGAGGTTTAAGTTGGAGATAAAGATCTCAAGTATGATCATCGTGAGGACTTGAATGGGCATATAGGTAAGATTGAAATATCCACTTTGGATAGTGGAGAAGATTTAATGGGCCTTGGATATAAAAGATGTGAAATTTGACGGGGAAAAAAGTAGTATTTGGAAAAAAGTTGAAAAATGGTATGGAAATTGGAGTTGTGTTGTGACATGAATACAACTTGGAAAAATGATCATTTTTTGTGAGTGATTTGGAGTGAAAAAATGTGAAAGCAGGTATTAGGAGTTTTCCGAATACCGGAATTCATTCTGGGAAAAAACTGAAAACTACCCATGGACAAACGGGCCCTTAGGAAAGCTAAGCTTGCTTGCAAGTTCCATTAATTTCATATGCAAGCATTCCTGTCCCCAAATATGTTTTTCAAAAAATCCGTGCGAGAGCAGATGCTAGCTCTGAATATTTGTCTATAAGTTGTTGTATGGTAAACTTACAATATATTTTGCCTTGAAGCAGCTGTTCATAATGTGCTCTTGCTAGTTTCCTTGATTGTTAGGATTGCTGCAGTAAAGAACAAAGAATGGTTGTGTTAACTGCTGAAGCTTTAGATGTAGAGTCTAACTATATGTTGTTGAGCCATTCATACTGTTGTTGTATGTGCTCATCCATTGATATATAAGATACAGATATGAATGAACCTGCTGTTTCGTGGTTTACTAAGCAGTAAAGAGTGGATTGTCTGTATGGTGTTCCAGTTTCCACCTCCTCTTTTCCATCTTGTACTTGGTACTGCCAATTTTTTTGACTTCAGCTCAGACTCGGGGAATCTTAGGTCCAACTAATTTTCACGTCACATATGTCATGGTAGGTTTAATACGACAACAATAACAATTATGCCTCGATTCAAAGCTAGCTGGGGCTTGCTATATGAATCTGCTATATTCATCATGCATGCTCAATAATTTTTTGCAAGACAAATTAGGTATACTCTTAAATTAGAGATTATCTAAATCTCACACTTATCTCTGCATTGACATAAAAATCCATTACCAAATTGAACAGAACTCCTAGCAAATGGCAGGAGCTAATCTAAGTGCATGAGTAACAAGTAACCTAAAGATACCTTACTTTTATTGTGTTATGTTCTTCACTAAGCTCATATGGAGATTATAGGTATTTTGTGGCGATTCCTCTCCATGTTGTTATATGTTTATCTTATCCTTTCTTAGCACGTTTTATCGTCACAGTGGATCATATGTGGAGGTGCACTTGGAGGTCTGTTTAAGACGTGATCATACCATCTGAGTTGCACCTTCTGTTCGATTGTGGTCATTTCTTGTCCTGTTCGATTTTTTTCGTATTCTGTGTTGCTCATCTTATGGGGACATGTTAATCTTAGAGGTCTCATGACTATCTGGTAAAGCTGCTTTTACTTTGCATAGGTATCTTCATGTTGCATATAACCTCTTGAAGCATCATATTGAAAGTTTATCTGTGCAGTTGCAGAAGCAGTTGTTAATAACTTGCTCTTGCCTGAACACTAGGTTCATGTCAACGTCAGTGGTAGAGTGAGTTCAAAATTCAGATGAACATCGCGTGTTACGTACTTACCACTAAATTAAAGTCTAGTGAGCATTAATTAGGTAACTATTAGTCCATTCTAATCTTTCCTAAGTACGTAGATCGATGGTCCAAATTCCAATATCTAACCTACTATTCTAATTAATTCAGTTTCTTGTCACGTAGAGTTCATGGTCAATGATCAAATTCACTTGTACACGAATTCAAACTGATTTTCTTTTTATATACATCAAATGTTATTTCAATAAGGTGATGGGATAAAAATAATTCAACCCCTTTACATCAAGGACCATTTTGGCCATTTTCTCATCTAACCTACTATTCTAATTAATTCAGTAGAGTTAATTTGTCAATGATCAAACCCACTCGTACAAGCCATTAACTTATTTCCACTTTGTCCTTTGATTTTGTATCAAACTATGAAAAATTTGATAACCACAAGTTTGATTGAAAATAGTTGTAACGTTTTACTTTCCGAGAGTCAATTTGATTAACTTTCAAAGCTAAATTTAAATTTTAGATATTAAAAAACTCTAAGAAAAATACTATACTTTTTCGAATGTTTGGCACATTTTTTCCAAAACAAAGGTGAACGTTTTTTTCTTTAAATTGTTCATCATACTTTTTCGATGTTTGGGACTAATTAGCATAATTGGTGGAATTTTGACTTTGCCAAACAGTTTTCACATTTTCTTCATGCCCATTGGTAACAATATCGTAATGGAATGTTTCAAAAAATATTTTAATCTTTGCTGACTTGGTCATCACAAATGATAAATTAAAACCATTTATTATTTAAGGCATATATGTACTGCTCTCTTCGTCCAAAAAAAAAAATTAAAAAAAATCTACCATATTTTTTGAGTCCAAAATAACAAAAATATAATAATTCAAAGTTCAAAGATGTACTCCCTCAATCTACTATACATGTCCACTTATTCTTGTTCAGATTAAAAAATCAAAAGAAAATGTATTATTTTATACTTATTTTACTCTTATTATCAAGTAATGATCATTTCCCTTTATTTAGATACTTTACAAAATAGGAGTAAATAACAAGAACAACAACATATCTAGTGTAATTCCACGAATTGATTTCAAAGATGGTAGGATATATGTAGATTTTATTTCTATCTTTATAGGATAAAGAGATAATTTTCGATAGATTCTTGATTCAAATAAGCATATCATAAAAAAATAAGGGTAATATAGTAATATTGTTATTATTTCAAGAAGTATGCCAAATTAAATATCGGACCGAGTAACTGACGACTCAACTTTATTTAGGCCCCCAATCAAATGTTTCAAGTCATTAAAATAGATAAATTTGAGTTTATTAGTTAAGTGAATTTTCATAACTTGTTAATACTCCCTTTGTTCCTACTTACTTTTCCATTTTTTCTTTTTTTAGTTGTCCATAATTACTTATCAATTTTGACAAATCAAGAAAGGACAAAAAAATTTAACATATTATACCCTCAATTAATTACTTTGAAAAATGTAGAACTTCTTGAAAATCTTAAGTTTTTAATTCATCCACTTCATAATTAATAAAAGTAAAATGATAAACTCACTATGTTAATCATTGTTTTCTTAACAGGTACTAATTCAAAAGTTGACAGGTAATTAGGGAATATTTAATAAATTTGTTGTGTTTGGGGGGTTAAAACTGAAGAATTGTTATTAGCTAGGAAACAAATTGTAAGAGAAAATTGAGCCAAATGTAATTTGAAGGTTATTATATGGAGTATCTTAGAAGGAAAGATAACATCTCTCTCCCCTATTTTTTTAAAAATCTTTTTAAGTGAAAGAAATAAAAGATAGTATTTTATAAAGTAATATAATTTTTGGTATTTCTTAATTTATTAAATTAAAAGAGAGTATTTTTACTTTTCGTCAAATATATTGACAAATTATGTATTTAAATTGAAGTAAAACTTTGAAAATAATATGTTTTTTTAACTTAACATGAGCTTGTATTTATATCCTCCAACTTTGAAGATTTGTCAACATCCCTTCCGACGGTTGGCTCCATGTATATGATGTGTATAAATAGATACTTAAAATTGTATAATGTTGAACAAATAGAAACATGTGCTCTATGGATACCTATATGTATTACGTCATCTAGAACATGTGTGTTTACTTGTTCAACGCTATACAAAATTAAGGATTTACTTGTACACATCTAAAATTGAAAAACAACTATGATAATCTAGTTCAAATTAAATGTGACATGCTTATCTTTTTTTTTGGGTTTTCCACCCAGTGTCCGGAGCCCACATTGGAGCTCCGACTAAATATGGATCACGCTCTGCAGGGCCCATTCGGGGGTGACGCTCCCAACATGATTTTCTCTATACCTAGGGTTCGAATTCGAGACCTCTGATTAAGGGTGAAACACTCCCACCAGTACACCACGACCCGATAATGACATGCTTATCTAGTATGCCACTAATTTAATTTTCTAATTAAATGATAGTGTTAGAATTTATTTCAAGAAGAAAAAATAGAAAAGGGGAAATGAAAACCATGGATGGAACATTGTATTTTTGTCAAATACACAGAGAAAAGAGAGTACCCATATTCCATAGTGAGTCAACTGATGAGATCCTCCATTTTATTAGCCAACAAGAAGAAATACTAGATAAAAAGATTACTCACCATAGAGAAAAGATCGGTTTTTTTATCCCCCTTTGAAGTCAATTCTATAATTCTTGTCACAAACCCTAAATTCTCTACAATTTCTTGATTGCAATTCAACTCTGTTTGGTCGTGATCCTTCAGATTCCTGAGACACGACGAAATAGGTAAAATTATTGGCATTCCTTGCTTTATTTCGTATGGGTTTTTGAAGGTCAATGGTTTCTCTATCTTGTCATTGGTTTTCTGTAAAGATTGTTCTTTTTTTGGTTTCTAATGAATACCCATTATTGGATATATGATTTGGAGGTAATCTATGTGGTTTTATAATTTCCTCTGTGGGTTTTGGCGTGTTGGGGTTTGTTAGGTGGGAATGGTGGTTTGTTTATGAAATCTTGTTGATGCCTTTTGTTGTTTCGGTCGATATCTTTGTTGCTTTGCCTATTAGTTCAAACTTTATATTCATATGATTTTTAATGTTGAGCTTATTGTGTCTGGGATTTTGATATTAGTATAACATGTTGTCAACTGAATTTTGATGGAAATATTTCGTAATTAGTACTGACTCTAATGATAGACGGACAAAAAGAGTTAGCTTTTTTGGTAGGTAGTAAGAACAAAGCCTGATAATGAGGTATGTTGTCAAGAAAGTTCAAATTTTGTTAGCTCCAAGAGAAGGTTAAGTTTAATCAGTTTGATTATATTCAGGGTTTACTAGTGCTGTAGTTTGTTAAAAAGGGGTTTACTAGTGCCGTAACTGCTGTTTGGGATATCATCTAATCATGGGCCAAGTTTCACTTGCGGTACAATTTTTGACTACTGAGGAAAGACTGTTTCTCCAAATTCAGCGTATTCAGCGGTTATGATTTCATGTTTGAGTTGTTAGACTCTTCTTTCGTGTTCCTTGTTGTCTGGCTCTTGTACTTCATTCTCCTCCATCTCAGACAATTCTCCATTTTAATGTTAACTGGCGAACTCTCTGAACAAGCTTATCGTATGTGAATTATTTGGTGAGTATATCAAAATTACCAACATGAACTATTAGGTTGAATAAAGACGATGCATGGATTGTGGAAACTTAGGTGCAACAAGTTGCTACATTGTTTTGTTTGCTGTTGGTCTTCTTATGCTTGTTCTATTTGTCTACACTCTACAGTACTGTTGAATTGGTTGAGATCTAACTGTACTATGATTCATTCTAGTGCAGAACGGACCAGTTACACCCTTTGACTAGCAGTACCAGGAGCAATAATTTTTTAAATTGATTGTTGATTCAGTATGCCATGGGTTTTGATAGTTGGAGAAGTTCACCACAAAGTTATTTGTTCCAAAGGGAGTTAAGTCTGCTGACATCTGTAGCCTCTGAGATGATGAATTTCCAATGACTCTTTTGATGATTATACTGGTTTTGAGTAATTTCAGGGCTACAATGATTTGCTGATCTAATCATGAAGAATATGGGGTTGAGATTTGTGCAAGTTCTTTTATTCTTTCTGTTTGTATCAGCTTTGATTTCTTATGTCACAGCTGCATCTGAAGAAGTGAGTGTACAAAGGGTAATAACTGCTCCTCTAAAGAATGTCCGAACCAATATAATTGATGGCTCTGGTAAAGAATATGGTATTGATTCTGTCAGTATGGATGGAAAAGGTGAATGGACAGGTGATAACACCAGAGTGTCTGTTTCAACAGTTGCATTGTTCACATTGGCAATGGCTGCGGCTAGTGGTTTGGGTGCAGTACCATTTTTCTTTGTGGAGCTGGATCCTCAATGGTCGGGAGTATGCAATGGAATGGCTGCTGGAGTGATGTTGGCGGCGAGCTTTGACCTTATTCAGGAAGGACAGGAACATGGAAGTGGTGGATGGGTTGTGTCTGGTATTTTGGCCGGTGGTATCTTCATATTGCTTTGTAAGAAGGTGAACGCCCTAGTTTCCCACTTTCGTGTTGTCCAGTTTTCATCCTTCAATTAGTTTTATATCATATCTGCTATTGAGTAATATTAAATAATTTTATCATCATCTCTAATATCATGTATTTTTGTGACTATTAATCTAGATAAAAATGGAAAACGGTTCATGAGTAAGTAAAAGCTTAATACATGGCATGTGCTGCTGGTCTTTCAGTATCTTTGACTTGTTATTTTTCAAATTCTATGGCGCTGCAATGTTTATTAGCTTTCCCACTATTTTCAACTTCAGAGTACTTATGATCAAAACGAAATTACATTTCTCTAAAATATTTTGTTTGATCAATAGGAAGTTGCGGGATCCTACTTGCAAACTTCTTCTGGATATCCGAGCTTCAACTTTCTTGCAAGTTAGTGTCTTGAAACAGTATCTGTTCTTGAAGGAAATTCATGAACGTCCACCTTTATTTTGATTTTAGTCCTTTTTTATTCTAAGAAACACATGCACGACATTCCTTTGATTGGGGACTTTCCAGACACATCTGATAAAGCTTTACTGTTCCACTCTCTAGGCCACTGTTGTCCTTGATTCCATGTAGTAGGTTTAGTTCATGTATAATGTTTTCTTGGCAGTTGCTATCTCTAAAGGAAAGAACTCTACTTTGTAAGCATGGCAATATTGGAATTTAGAGGTTTCAGATCAAACCGATATCTGTTGATATAGGAAATGCGTAAATGTGCAACTCTATTAAAAAAATCTAAATGTGCAATACTAGTCCTTTCATTTTAGTTTTTATTCCCAATCACTGCCCTTCAAAAACATATACACTATGTTGCTTGGATAAGGATGTCCACTACTTCTCCTTTCTTTTAAGTTTTTATTCTCAAGCTTTCTACGTATTTCTTTGCTTTTATGGACTATGTGTAAGTTTAATCTTTTGTCTTAGTTTATCAATGAAGAGAATCACTATGCATTCTAAAGGGGATGACTGAGTGGTTGAGGTTTAGGAGTAACTGTTGTGATTTCTGGCTTGAATTCCATCAAAATATACTTAGTATGAGCCATATATACAAATTTCCTGTGTAGGTATGATGTTGCAGGCTGTTCATGGATTACTCGACTTGTGCATGAGCTAGCTTGACCACTACCTTTATAAAAAAAAAAAAGTTAAAACCAAAAAAGAAAAGAAAAGAATGACTATGTTTTAGCTGCAATTATTAAGATTTAGCAGAATATATAATGTTATAGCTAATATTCCTTCATTGAAGTACGCTATTCATATATCTTATCTCTTGAGGGGGATGGAATTTGCAAACTAAATTTACAACTTAATGTTGACTTCCATATTGGGAATTTGGAGGTGCTAGTAATGGGTCTTACGGAGTTAAGTAGAGAAGCTACTGCTTTTCAGTTCCAGTCATTCTGTTGAGTGGATATCAGATATAGTGTGTTGTGTTAATTGTTTCTAATTTCTATTTACTGAAGTACATTATAAAAACTTTGTCGTGTTACTAGCGAATGCTAGTTGTATTATCTTGATCTGCTGGCTGAGTTTAGGATTCTTAGTCTCTTTTGCATTTGAAGTAAACCTAATTCTGTTAAAATTTATCTTTTGTGCATAACTCTTGTTACTCTTGCATAGTTTGACAAGTTTTTTCATTCCCACTTTGCAATTCCTCATGTTGTTTCTGTGTTCATATTCAGTTTCTTGAACAATATGGTGAAGTAAGTATGCTGGACATTAAGGGAGCAGATGCAGCAAAAGTCATCCTTGTTGTTGGGATTATGACACTTCACTCATTTGGGGAGGGTGCTGGTGTTGGAGTATCCTTTGCTGGTTCGAAAGGTCTTTCTCAGGGTATCTTGGTAACTCTGGCTATTGCCGTGCACAACATACCAGAGGGTTTAGCTGTGAGCATGGTTCTTGCATCAAGAGGAGTTTCTCCACAGAAGGCCATGTTATGGAGTATATTAACTTCCTTACCCCAGGTGATTGAATATATACCATCTTTTACAAATTGGAATTTCTAGGTACACAAGTGAAAGTTGGGATATATCTACATTTTGCTCTCACTGATCCCTACGAGTATTACCTGATTCTTATACAATTCAAACCAGATTTTTCCATTTGTGATATGTAGTCCAGTGTTTTTGTTAGAAGTGCAAAGTGAAAAAAGCAACAAGGCCCGCTTTATGCTTTAAGCGCAGAGCTCACTTCCTTGAAGTGTAGTGCAATTTTAAAAAAAAGACCAAAAAATCAGAAAGTAGCAAGTAACTGCCTACTGGAATGTTAAAAAAAAGGCTAATACAATTAAGTTAATAAACTAAAAAATAACAAATAAGAGAAAACATAAGTCTACTGATTGATGAATAAGAAAATAGAGAAAATGCACAAGTACCCCCCTCAACTATACGCGAAATCCCAACGACACACCTTAACTATACATGAGACCTATTACCCCCCTGAATTATTTTAAAGTGTAATAAACGCACCCTTTCGTGCTGAGGTGGCACAGAGAGTGTGCTTAGAGGCATGTGAGATATGGAAAAAGATATTAAAATCTGATTAATATGGACACGTGTTCATTTTTAATTGGACATTCTATAATTAATTAGTAGAGATAGTTAATTAACTTTAAAACTTAAATTGATATTTTTTTAAAATTAAATTTCTTTTTTTCTTTATGAAATAGAGTCAAATTTTATCATTTTTCACAACATATTTAAATTGTCAGAGAATTCTTTTTATTGTTTTTCATTAATTTGTATAGTATCGAGAGAATTTTTTTTTCTTTTTCATTTTTTACTCAAATAAATTACTTGAAATTCGCTAATGAGAAAAAAATTGCATATTAGGAATTTAATTTAGACAATATATAAAGAGCATAATTTAAATTAGAGTTTTAAAAAAAAATTATAAATAAATAATTTAATTACCATCCCATCCTCAATTATCCATGTCATACCCCTACCCCCAGCCCTCACCCCGCCCCGCCCACACCCCCCCTCCTCCTCCCCCCCCCCCCCCTGCTTCAGTTCTCCACAACCTCCATGCCGCTTCAGTTCTCCATCAATAACACCCTCCC
>JAJONR010006011.1:0-65691 GCA_029582245.1 Solanum etuberosum | reverse complement strand
ATATATTAATTCAGCCTCACAATTAAGGACTTCAATACCAGTCCTTCCATGGAATAAGTGCTTGTAATTGTAGATTTATTTGAAAGCTTAATTTTCTGCAACCAAGTCAGAACAGAAACCAAATAACGCTTGTCTTGCATCCTCTATAATGCCAAAGCAACTTGGAATGAAGAAAGTTTGTATACGACTAGTCGTGAGAACTGAAGATTTTCACCACCAGAAAAGGATCGTTTACTCGCTATAACCTCATTGCACCTAAAAAGTAATATATTAATTCAGCCTCACAATTAAGGACTTCAATACCAGTCCTTCCATGGAATAAGTGCTTGTAATTGTAGATTTATTTGAAAGCTTAATTTTCTGCAACCAAGTCAGAACAGAAACCAAATAACGCTTGTCTTGCATCCTCTATAATGCCAAAGCAACTTGGAATGAAGAAAGTTTGTATACGACTAGTCGTGAGAACTGAAGATTTTCACCACCAGAAAAGGATCGTTTACTCGCTATAACCTCATTGCACCTAAAAAGTAATATATTAATTCAGCCTCACAATTAAGGACTTCAATACCAGTCCTTCCATGGAATAAGTGCTTGTAATTGTAGATTTATTTGAAAGCTTAATTTTCTGCAACCAAGTCAGAACAGAAACCAAATAACGCTTGTCTTGCATCCTCTATAATGCCAAAGCAACTCGAAATGAAGAAAGTTTGTATACGACTAGTCGTGAGAACTGAAGATTTTCACCACCAGAAAAGGATCATAGGGCAACCCAATGAAGGATTCATGGAGGGCAAAAGATACAAAATGGAAGGAAACGAAAGAGGAGCAGTAGGCATAATTTACCTCGATATGTCATCTTCAGAGCTTATGTTTCTTATGACAGCACCTAACAAATTCTCTCGGAAATTGAAGTGTGGAACTGCCTCGAGTAATATACAGATGCAGCGAACTGCGACACGTTTGTATACAGCCTGCTTTTCAACAGCTAGCAGCTTCTGTATATACGCCTGTTATTATCCAAATAGGAAAAGGAGTAATGAGCAAAATTATCTGACATATATATATATATATTATTTTGTGACAAGACTAGAATTATATTTGAATCTGCAATCCGAATACATGAGTAATATTTCTAAGGATGCAAGTTAAGTCTCTAAGACCATTTTTATTGTCAAAAAAGTCTCTAAGACCATTTTGAAATAGGAAAATCATATTCTATGTAACTTTAAATTTCAAATTTTCTTCATCTCAGCAACTTACCTTGCTGATACGAGATATATCAAGAAGTTTATTTGAGAAAACGTACAGTCATCCTGATACATAATAACTTAGATTGTACCCATTTGATTGACCCCCTTTCAAAGACAAATTCTTACTTTTACTTCTACTCATTCCATAGAAGTTGCTTCAGTATGTGAGCATGCTTAACATAGTAGGAGTCTAGCTAGCCCTTACACTCGTCTAACTTATTTACTCATTCTCAGGTGATGAATTTACTTTAATACTTTGAATTTAATATCCCACAGCTAAGATAATTCATATAATGCCCTGGATAAAAAAAAGTCTGTCTGGTGTTTATTCATACATAATAACAGGTAGAAATATGTAAAATAGGTGCAATGTAATGAGAATTCAATCACTCAACCTAACATCTGGAGGAATACATTAATTATTACAGCAGCCATAGCACTCTTATCTGCATTAAGTACCTCAAGATGCTATCATGTAACACCAGAAACAAGAACAGCTCAAAGAATATATATTCTTGTGTTTCATACTTCTTATTCCAAACAAAGTACAATTTCTATGGTCCGAATTCATATTTTTCCATCCACAAGACAAAAGGTCAAAAGTCCGTTAACACAGTGCACTAAAAAGGTGGCACAATAATTTTCAAACAAAGAATTGGAACACAACAAAGTGGTAAAGCATGTTATCAACAATATGCACTAGCAGCAGCTATAATATGAATTCAGATGTCAATCAATTAATATATGAGATTTTGATCCATAAATCAACCTTATATGCAGATAAGAGGGTAGATTCATAGAACCGCATTTTCTTAACAGCCTTTGATACTTTCATCTCCTGCTCCTTTTCAGTTGGCAGACGGATGCGATACCTGGAGCACATATTGAAAAGACATAAGAAGAGTTAATTGTTTACATAGTAAAGTTGACAAAAGAACAAAAAACTACGACAAGTAAACTAGAAGCAGCCCATGAACTCTTGCAAGCTTCTCACCCAGGAATGATATCTCTGAAAACAGCCAACAAAGACTGAAGGGCAAGTACCGCTATATCACGATCACCATCTTTAGAAATCTCCAGCATCTCCTTGAGAGATTTGATGTTTAATTCAGGATCAGTAAGCAGTGCAGTTCCCAGCTCAGCTAGTCTAAACTTCTTGTTTTGATTGGCCTCTTCTGCTGTCATATCATTTCTCACCTCGTCCTAACACCAAGGAAGTATAAATCAATATACTTGTATCCAAATTTAAGTGTCCTTTTTTACCATAGTTAATAAAAATGTCTGCAACCAGCATACGGTAATGACAATATAAATCCTAGAATTTGAAGTAAACATCACTAAAATATACTTCAACAACGCCACTGAATTATAAATTGAATTGCAAAGCTACTTTCCAATTAATCAAATACAGAAGAGAATTATTGGCATTTATTTTTAAATTTTTGTTTAAGTAATTGACCTAAGGGAGTTGAAGAGAGAAATAAGAAGAAGGAAATGATTCAGAAGCTGGCTGGGACACCACGGTTATCAAAAAAAGATGTGATTCACAAGGAGCAGAAAAACAAAGGTAGTAGAAGAGAAGGTGCTACAAGCTCAAGAAGAAGAAGACAGCAGCAAAGAGGACACTAAAGTGTATTTAAGAGAAGTCCCAAGTATACTTAATATAAAAAAGGCCTATTTTTCCTGTTCTTTTTTATTATTTGTCTTTTTTTATCCATTGAAATTCGATTCAGAAAATCAACCGCTTCTTGTAGGTTCACTTTACACCTCACCATCTAAAATTCATAGTTTCTTCCATAAGGCAATAATCTCTCACTTTGCATTGCTCCGTTATTTAACGAAGGGTGATGGCTTTTAATAACAGTGGTTATTTTGTTGGAGGAAGAATATAAAAATAAGCTCACAAAACTTCGTACATACTATGTATTGAAAGAGTATTGACGAAAAAAGAGGAAAGTATGTTCGGGACAGCTAAAGACAGGTTTGTCATTCTAATTTTTGGGTCCGAGGGAGTATTATTTTCTAGAATAGTCTGACACAGAAATGCCTAGCTTAAATCACGCTACAACACCTCTTACAAAGATCACCCCAATCCAAGTGGTTTAAGATTTCCTCCTTTACCAAAATTAGGAAAACATGAAGCACCGAAACCAGGTGTTAATTCCACTAATTAACAGTATAGTGACAGTGCAACTAGGGGTGCCAGCATTAACTTGTGTAGTACCCAACTCTCATCATATATACTCTTTTCAAAAGTTCAAGTGCCTCTTTTCCTTCTTTGCATTGTCATCTACAATTTAAAATTACTTTAGGGTAGATATTCTAGCACTACAGCATATCTTTTAGGATATATAATGCACATACCAAGACTTCAGCTTGAGGTATTTGCTCAACATCTTCTACTTCTGTCCCCTCTTTTGCCTGTTTCTTAGCCTCTTTCCTAATTTTCTTCAATTTGGCACGCTTCTCCACTTTAGTCAGCCTCACCACACTTGCATCAATACCAGCATCTTTGTTGTTAGTATTAGCTTCATCTTTATCTTCGTTTTCAGATTTTTGTGTAGCCTTTGGCACTGTATAACATGATAAGACTCAATTAACGGTTACAGCAGGTAAAATACCGGGTGATGATGAGTGAACAAGAGCTTTCAGTACCTGTCCTGTAATAAAGTTTTCCATCTAATGTCTTCACAGGAAGAGCATCCACAGGATCAACCTCTAGTCCCTGTTTTTCTGTTTCTTTATCAAGTGACTTCTTCTTTAATCGCCTTTCATACAGAGACTCCAGCTCATCTTCTTTCACATCGGCAACACGAGTAACGTGCCTTTCCAATAACAATAATAAGATCAGTTATAGAACTTTAGAAAGTTAATAGACTTGCATAAGACGGGAATAGGAAATAAGAAACTTAAAGAAACAGATGTTCTAACTAAATCGTACTCCAATGTTGAAGATAGCAAAAAATAGAAGTTAAGCAAATACAAAAAGACACATCACTCTCACAATTTTTAAGAAACATAGCAATTCGTTGAACAAATAAAAGTTCCAGTGTCAGATAGATTAACCTGAAAAAGGGCCAAATGCCAAGGAAAACGTCAAGAGTGGGAAATGAAAACGACTCCTAACTACAGGGGCACCAGGGTGAACTATTCAATAATCCAGGATACTGTGAGAAGATTACAAGAGCTTAAGAAAATTCCAGGATATGGTGAACTTCTTCGAATTGATGAATTATGGGCCCATTGACAAGCTACAAAACTAGAATAAGCATTAAACTAATTGAGCTCTGGAGCTTCTGAACAAAGAGCCAAACTATGGGAGCTAAAGGAAATTTCGCGACCACTTCAAACTAGATTTTCGAAAAAAGAAAAAAAAAAGTTCACTGTGGACCAAACATTACTGTCGGCCGCAATAGAATCTGGCAGAAAAATATGCTCAGCTGTCAATCTTGTGTCAGTTTGAATCACTCATTCAGATGGGGGAGAATGGATTGATTGCAAATGAGCTATTATGCCTGCCAAAGCTCACACATGTGTTACGTGGAAGAATTGTTTCCCTGATTAAACCCACTTCCACGACCAAAAAAAAGATTCCAAAGTTGAAATGGGAAGAAAATTCTTTGAGCTAGACTTCCTTTTCTACCTATGACCGGTTGATCAAATATCGACTTTCATAAAGAAGAAGAAAATTCATGGAAGAACGATTTTAAATGCCTAGAAGGGAAACAAAACCGATGTTAGCTCTATGTAGGAAGGGAGTTGGAAGAAAGGAGGCAGAGGAGGATTGATGACAAAGTATTCCAGCCTGCATATGGCGGACAGTTTGGAAGGAGAGAAACTTAAGACATTTTGAAGATAGAAGAAATTCCATTCAGAAATTCAAAGTGAATAGCTTCAGCCTTTTCTATTTTCAGAATTTGAAAATATAGTTCTTCCATGAATTTTCCGAAAAATAACTAATACCAAATATAATTTCAAATATTAGTCTCTCGCAAATCAATTAAACAGTATATTCCCCTTTGCAAGAGCTCTGTCTTTTCTAGTTTTCAGATATGTAGACTTTTGAGTGAACATTTTTCAAGCAAAAAAGACAGATTTATACCACATTCAAATCATCCAACTTACCGAATCAAAATGAAAAAGTTTCGCTATCTATGCATCAATCCACAAAAATAAAGTCGAAACCAACCAAAAAACATGCCGAGAATTGATCATTTACGAACACCTTTGTACTACACAAAACCATACCCAGAGTTGCAAGATTAATTTTTTTTTTTAAAAAAAAAACATATTTGTATGTGCATTAGCTCCAACAACATAAAGTGAGAATAAACACATATACAAGCCAATAATTGCTTACTTATTAATTGACTTCGTATCCAAATTCGACAAGAATCCAGTATATTCTCGATTTTCGCTTACAAAAAGCATGTCTTCATCTGATACTTCGACTGCTTCATCAGGAACTTCTGGTGGAAGATCAGGCGGTAGCACAATCTTCTGTTTTTTCTTCCCCATTACAAATAGTCTCTGCAAGAGGTACATATACAAACTGTAAACTTCTGAAATCAACTAAACATAAACTGAGCTTGAGATAATTTTTGTCAGAAAAAGTTACTTGCTAAAACAAAAACCTATATTAGAACACAAAATCAAGCTAGTAGAGGCAGATACTCGGTATAACATGCAGAGAGGAAGATGAACATACGCTTTAATTTGATTTTTCTGTTGAGAGAGAGTGCCAATAGTATGGTGTTTTGCAGAAAGAGAGGGAGGAGGGAAGCGGCTGAGCGTGAGAAAATTAATTTGAGGGCTCAATCTGAATTAGAGCGAAAGTTTGGGTTTGGGTCTACTATTTCTATCGGCCCATTTGAGAAAGGAATATGGGCTTTCACACAAGTTCATGAGTATGTGCACAAATAGCCAAATTTGGGTCAGTTTGGCAAAGTTTGCAAGTTTTTCCTTTCGTGATGATATCTAAAGATGTACGATTGATTGAAGAGGAACTTTCGAAAATAGTCATTAATAAATTTAATTATGGTTCATAGTTATAGTTTGTATATTTACGGGTTGTAGCTACAGTATAAGCTGCCTCGTTTATATAATTCGCGGATTTGTATAATTCGTAGGTTTGTATAATTTGTGGGTACATTTGTATAATTCAGTTATTTTTGTATAAACTCAAAATAACGAATTTATACGATTACAAACATCGGAAGTGTAAACAGTTATACAAATTCTGAATTATACAAAAGTTATACAAATTATATTATACAAATTTCGAATTATACAAACGTGCGAATTATACAAAACTAAAAAGTTGAACCAAATAATTATAGTTAAAAGTAGGTCGTGAATAGTAATTAAGGCAAACTATAGCTATATTAAGTAATTAACTAGTATATATTTGCCTATACGCATAATTCTCCCTTGATTGAATCAGATGATAGCTTCACAATCGATAGATCTGTGCTGGATATAAAGGTTGAATAGAGATATTTTGGACTTTGTTTATATGATGCCGAGGGGGTGCAAAGGTTGAATAGAGAAATCTTGAACTTTATTTATATGATGTCTGACTGAAGCTTACTTGTGAGCTTAATATCTGTCTCTGGATCCTTTTAAAGTTGTAAAAATTTCTTTCGAAGTTAGGGAGATTATACATATAATTAAATTTCAAACGATAAAATTTATGAAAGTAATTTAGGAAGTAGGTTGATAACCTAATTATATTGCATATAAACTCTTTTTAGTCTCTTTCTTATTCAAACTAATTTTATAATGTTTTCTTTGATTGCTAGAGATCTTTTCAAAATGTTTTTCTTTCTAGGTAACATGTTGCTCAGCAAAAGATCCTCACGTACCATAGAGTCATGATCTTTGATCTCCAGATCTTTAAATTATGTTTTAAATGAGACTGAAATTTATTAAATAAGTTTGTCTTGTTGATCAATTATTTTAATTATTCGAATCCTTTAATCTACAGTGTTTTGATTTCTATGATTGGATTGGGTATTTAAATGTACATTATTTATCTTTGGTCAATTACAATTTACAAACGAAAGTGTAATACATTATAAAAATGTTTTCTACATAATTACTAGCAAAAAAATTGTGTATTAAAATTTTTATTATGACTATAATATTATGTTTCTTGCTCGTACCATTGGTATTGTCGTTATACTTGTTTTTTTTTTATCGTTTCCACCCACCAAAAGAATTCATCTTTATGGATCTCAACAAAAGAAATTAGTGATTACATGTTCAAATAACCCATTCAAAGCCAAAAAGAAAATAATTGCTTTTGCTTCTCATTTAATAAATTATAAGTCAAATATTTCTAGTTATGGCCTAATTTTTACAGAAAAATTATATAATATATAATTTGCAATATACATCCTTTATAATTATATTACATAAAAGTTTGGGTCTCTAAAAGTTTTAAATTTTAAAAATTAAAAGACATAACTTCATAGATTCTGAAAATAAATTTATTATTCCCTCCGTTCAATAATAATTGTCAATTATATTAAAAATAGTTGTCCAACAATACTTGTTCAGTTTAGTAAACTAAGAGATAATGTATCTTTTGTATCTATTTTACCCTTGTTATTAAATACTCCTTCTATCCCTTTTTACTTGTCTAATTTTGATTTTTTACTCGTAATTTTTGACAAATCAAGAGAAGATAATATTATTATTTTTATCTATTATACCCTCAATTTATTTAGAGAAATTAATATTTTTGAAAAAGGTAGAACTTCTTTTGAAATTCTATCAATTAATAGGAGTATAATGGTAAATTTACTATGTCAATTAGTATTATTTTTCTTAATAGATATGTTAAGTAAAAAGCAAACAAGTAAATAGAAATAGAAAGAGTTTACATAAAAATTTGGGTCCCTAAAAGTTTAAAAAATTAAAAGACGTAACTTCATATTTCAATTTTTCACTATCAATAATTTTTTTTTTTACATTATAAAGTATCTCTGACAGTATATGTATTTTGGACATTTGTGGCTTTGTGCGAATTAGCCGTATGAGATTCGAACTGTTCAGTGATGCTCATCCCCTGTACAAGGAGTCGGTGCAATTTATCCCAGTCTTCTAGAAAGTAACAAAAAAAAATTAAAATTAAAATTTAAACATCTTGGTGGTGGTAATTGAGCGGGTCATGTGTTAGATAATAATTGGGTTAAAATTGAACCAACTCAAATTTATTTAGGTAAAAAAAAGTTGGATCAAAATGAATCACATAATAAGTTATCTAATGGGTCAAGATTCAATTCAGACTAATTTTTACTAAACTTAATTATTTTATTTATTTTTTTAACTACTTTAATATCTAATAAAAAAAATTCTTTTTCGAATTACGTATCAATCCAAATTTTATTGGGTTAAAATGAATTCGGTTAAAAAAAGTGGAGCTAATGAATACTAAGTTTGATATTCTCACAGCTAATCCTACACCAAAAAGGAAAAGAAAAAACAATCCCTTTATTTAGCAATAATCAGAAAGAGAAAATCAGAAACTTTCCAAATATCTATAAACAGAAAAGAGGAAAACAAAAACCCTAACCCTAATTCTATATAAACCACTATTATTCTTCATCGCCAGCCAAAACTCATCATCCATCTCTGTTTCTCTCGAAAAAACTTGTTTTCTTTCATCTAAGATTCATTTCTTTTTTCTTGTGAATTCCATTGTGAATGGTAGAAATCCTCAAGAACTTGTTAATGATCTCCCCTTTAACTCCAAAAAGGGGGATCTCTGTTTCATCTGCTTTCTCCTTTGGCTCTTGCAAAGAAGGTTGGTACTTCCGCTGCCTCGGCGTTGACCCTTAAACGCTGTTCGCTTGTTCCACAATTTCTCGAAATCTCAAATCGTGAATTTTTCTTCTTTTTTGCCCTGATTTGTTTGATTGAAAATAAATTTTGGAAAATACCCAGAAAAAAATTGAAATTAAAAACAAGATGTTGCTTTACAAGCCAAAGAAGAATCAAACCGGAAAAGGAAACCGGATTTTGATTAGTATTACGGTTCTCGGAAGTGCCGGTCCGATCCGGTTTGTTGTTAATGAAGAGGAGCTTGTGGCTGATGTTATTGATACTGCAATGAAAGCTTATGCTAGGGAAGGCCGCCTTCCTGTTCTTGGTTCTGACTTCAGTAACTTTGTGCTTTATTGCCCCAGTGCTGGCACTGAAGGTAATTCTCACCATATCATCATGTATGGAAATCTAACAAATGTTGCGTTTTTACCTTTTTTTATATATAAGTTGGATGGGTGATTTGTTTTTATCAGTTTAGTATGTGTTGAATCTAGACTCAAATTTGTGTTTTTTTGGTGAGAATTTTTGGTGGGCTCTTTGTTTTTTGCATCAGAAAATTTTCAACTCGTGCTGATTATCAAGTTGATGCATTCTGAATTGTGTTATTTTGAGATTTCTGCTTGTTAGGTCTTAATTTGTTTTGTTCTGTAGCTTTGCTTGCTTTTACAAACAAGCTAGCATTTTGTGTAATTTTGCGGATTTGATGATGCTGACTTGTTTGTTCAAACTAGGTTTGTTAGTCATAAAGTTTGCTCTTTGTTCTTTCCATTTGGTTGCTTTTATGATTATCTTTACCAACTTGTTCCTAATTTAATTAGTTTGATTATCAAGTTGCATATGCTCGAGTTTGTTGTTGATTTGCTATAGCTACTTTCCTCTAATTTATGATTGGTTGGTTAAAAAAATTGATCTTTTGCTCAATTTTTGCAACTGCATATGAACAATTTGCATTTGTTACAATTGAATGTGTGCTCATTTTGTGCACTAAAATGCTTTTACTGTTCCAACATTGAAAATTTTTGGTGTTTGCTGGGGTCAAACTGTTAGAGCTGAGGGTCTATCGGGAACAGCCTCTACCTCCGAGGTAGGTGTAAGGTCTGCCTACGCACTTGCCTTCCCAGACCCTGTTTTGTGGTATTATGCTGGGTATGATGTTGTTGTGGTGGTGGAACTGTTGGTGCTCACTCTAAATTAGTTGATGAACTGCTTGTTGTCCGAGTATAGAGGCTCTTGTTTTTGTTCCAATGGAGTATCTTACTTATGCTTATGTTCTCATTGCAGCTCTGGGTCCATGGGAGACTATTGGATCGCTTGGAGTTCGTAATTTCATGCTGTTCAAGAAGTCATCACAGGGCGAGAACACAGTTGATGATGGGAAGCAGTCACCAATCCGGAAGGGAGCTGGAAGCTGGAAGACATGGTTTAACAAGTCAATCAGTCGCAAGATAGCATCTCACTGATCAAGTACACTCGGGTCTTTTGAAATCTTTCTTCTGTGCGTCTGTCGCATATTGTGTGTTACATGCGACCTACTAAACGAGTGCAGTATTTGTGTTTTCAATAATGGCAAAGTAAAACCTTTGTCAGCTGTTGAGTTTGAGTGTGTTCAATGTGTGTTAGTTCTTTGAACTGGGTTAACAGTCTTGTTGGTGTTTCAGTAGTCAAATGACAAGCAAACTTTGTCTATGAAAGGAATCATTTTCTCTATCCATTCTATTAATTTTTTAAGCATGCTCGTTACGGGTAAACGAGTAAGTAACATCTCCAACTCTAAAACAAATTCTATAGAAAATAACAATTATATATAGAGTCAAGCTCTTCTCGATTCAAACCAAAGTGATGGGAAGTTAGAAAGGGCCTTGAGGTGAACACGATGCTTAATCCCTAAATCACAGCTTAGTTGTACAAGATAAGCTTAATCCCAAAATCACAGCTTTTCAGTCAAAAACTCAACCTCGGAGATTAGTGTGTAATATTGAAAACAAGGGCGGAGATTAGTGTATAATATTTGACCCAACACAAAAGTAAGGAAAACAAGGGCGATAAACTTGCCTGGAAGTAGTAGGCGCATGGCTATTTATATGGGTCTCATTTTGAAGGCAGACGCAAGGATATTTGTGTTTTTGGCCTTCTTCAGTATTAAAATTACAGAAATATTACAAAATTTTCCTCTCGGATACGTTCCTCTCATTAAGTAATGTATACAAATGGATGTGTCCGAAAAATTTGGGAACTTCCGGGATATGAATATCGGAATTTTCCAAAAATTTATGGCCATACATGATTTCCTAACCAGAAAAGAAATAAAAAAATATTCGGATATTATAAAAAATAAGTAAGTTTTTAACGCAAATTTTAGTTTCAAAAGTTTCTCAGACGCAACGAAAATGCAACTTTCACAGTATATAGAGTACTTTTTGCGAGGGAAAAATACTTTTTACAATCAGAATGTTCACGTGAAACAGAACACTTTCTCGAGCGCGAAAACAGAGAGAAAATGGAGGACATCACAAGTGAAAGAGAAATAGCTGAAGCTCTCAAGCCTAAAGTCGCAATTCAATGTGCTAAATCTGCAATTCTCATCTCGTCGCTGAAAAATACTACTCTCGATTATGCGAATCTTAACCAAAACAAGGTATTCAATCACTTTTCGTTTCACTCTGTTTTACATGCGTTTGATTATTATATGATATAATAGTAGATCGGAAATTTTTGTTGTTGAAGTTTTTTATTTTTGATGATTTCAGAATGAGGAGAATTTGAAAGAGGTGGTGGAATTGAAGATGGAGATAGTGAAGGAGAAATTGAAGAACAAGAGGCTCAAACTCTGCAGCGTTACGGAATTATTGATTCAAGTTATCGTTTTACTCTCCGTTTGGACCCTGCTGCTGTTGCTGGCGTTGAATTGATCCCAGTACTTTTGTTCGATTCATTTTGCTGCTCTATTCAATAGTTCTGTGTTGACTGTTCACATTTTGTTCTTCATTGAAGTATACTTGTTTGCTAGTGTTAAATTCTAGAAGTATCTGATATCAACCTTTAGATGCAGCAGTACTTGAGAACTGAGATTTGATCGACTTCCATGTATATCTATCAGATCGTGGCTTCATGTACCAAATATTTCAATATTTTTGCATCCAGTATTTTCGTTTTGTTCTAACAGTATGATGAAGATGTACTGCAGATTTGTGAAAGTATTGCATGATTTTATGGTTAATTAGGTGGTGTTCTGATTGTGGATAGTAATTGTTTGGAATCTTCTGAAGAAGAACAATGTTCAAATCTTCTTATCTGGCATGAGAATCATTTTCTTTCGCAGTGGAACATATTTCTGATTTGTTAGACTGCATCGTGGATAATGCAATGCTTCTGTATTTGTATTTTCTAGTGTTATAGTTGTAAATGTTGCAGCAGTAGATTGCATTGGCTTGACTTTTCTATTTCCATTTTGCTCGTGCAAGTAATCTGTGTTTTCTAGAATTTCTCATTTTCTATTTACTTCCAATTGAATGCTCTGAATAGATCTTGATTCTAGAAAGAGATTCACCAGTAAAAATAGGTGGAGAAACTTTTTCTTTTTAAGTTTAAAATAGGTGGAAGCAGCCATTAATGGTTGCATTAGAAAAGACGATCTACATCACAGGTGCGGCCCTTCTCTAGACCATGCTAATGCGGGATGCTTTGTGCACAGTCCTCCCGTTAAAATCTTGTTTCTATCTAATATATTATTTTCCCTCAAGGATTGGTAAAGTTAGTGACCATGGGGTAAAAGATGGTTATTCTTTTTTCATTTTTGGGGATAAGTATTGCTAGTAAAGTTGCAATCTCTTTTTTGGGGGATTTGGAGGGGCATCTAATTCCAATTGCTGTGGATTACAGTAATTGTGTAAGTTGGCTTAACTTTTGTTGCCTTATTTTAATGGAAGGAAAAGACACCTAGACCAATGTTATGAGTCACTTTTTAACACTAGGATATGGAAATGAAAGTGATAATTAAGGACAATGATGATATAAAGTGTTCATGAAAACAGTAGTAGTAGATTAATGGGTAGAATTGACATATGCTTAGATGTGGAAACTTGAACAACCAAGAAGTTTGTCTCCTAGTCTTATTCAACAGCTGATAATTAAAGTAGTAGGTTTGGGTTTTAAAAGAGAAAATCCCAATACAGTTGTAATAAAGAAATCAACACATCTTGCTTTAAGATTGGGCCAATTAGGCAGCAACCTCCTCTCACCTTTTCACACTCCACCTTGCCCTTTCTATATTCCTTCTTATGGGCAGATCACTTGCTTGATGTCACAATTTTTCCTCAATTTCAAGAAAACAATGATTCCCTTTCTTTGGTTAATACTTCTAACACACATCAGGTGGGTAAATACAGCAGATCTAGCAAATGTTTCAACTTCACAGGTCCTAAACATATTCATATTAGCCGGACAAAGCAACATGTCCGGCCGAGGTGGTGTCTTTAACCATGGCCAAAATGGCATGGCTAATGAGACATGGGATGGTGTAATTCCACCAGAATGTCAATCCAACTCAAACATCCTCAGACTCAATGCAGGATTCCAATGGATTGAGGCTCAGGAACCACTTCATCAAGACATAGATTTGGGTAAAGTTTGTGGAGTTGGGCCAGGTATGTCATTTGCCAATTCAGTTCTGAAGAGAGATCCAAGTATTGGAGTAATTGGTTTGGTGCCTTGTGCTATTGGAGGAACAAATATCAGCGAATGGGCTCGTGGCGGTATTCTGTATAATCATATGATAAGGAGAACAGAGGCTGCTTTGCAAGGAGGTGGAAAACTTCAAGCTTTGTTGTGGTACCAAGGTGAGAGTGATACAGAAACTCTTGAAGATGCCAAATTGTACAGATTTAGACTGAAGAGATTATTCAAGAATGTGCTCCGTGATCTACAGTCACCTACATTGCCTGTGATTCAGGTAAAAATATATCTTTACTCATTCAAATTATAATAGTTGGCAAAAATATATTATTGTGTCAAAAGTAGGACAATTATTAGTATTTTGGGATGGAAAAGTTTTTTACTTATAGTATTTTATTTTTTTAATTATAAAAAGTTGTAGCTTAAAGTATGTTTTATTAGTTTTTAATATATAATACTTCCTATTAATTATTAATTCTTGAATTGACACGGAAAATAAATGATTTGACTCTCGTACTTTCATTATCACTTTTGTTTTTCCAATTTCTGGGATGGAGCTGGTCAGTCTCTATTCATTGTACCACATGAAAATTTAAGGTAACCTAAAGTGGTCGCTCTCTTTCCTTATCAGCAAACCAAGTACTCTTAGCATTCACTTTTACTTGTCTACTATATTAAAAATAAATTTTCATTTTTACTTGTCCGTTTTAGCATATTAAAGGGGGAAAGACATGGTAAAATATGCATTGCATTTATCATTCCTTATGAGGTGTATGAAGTCTATTGTGTATAGGTAAAAGTGAAGGGAGGGAGTAGGTTTTAGGACTTCAAATATAATTCTGTACAACTCTTTTTAATGTCATTATTAGTGTTAGTTAAGAGTGGTCCACACCTTTATTGAGGCAAATTTGAATACATTTGGCTAATTTTATTTGGTTGGTGTGTGTTTAGGTGGCATTGGCATCATCTATTGGATCTTATATGGAGCAGGTTAGAAAAGCTCAACTGAGTATTAATCTTCCAAATGTGAGAACTGTTGATGCCAAAGGGCTCCCTGTAGGGATGGATTATGTGCACATTACAACACTAGCACAAGTCCAGCTTGGTCAAATGCTGGCTGATACCTTCCTTCAGACTCATCAGACTACTCAGGCAGTTCTTCTCCCTGTTCAGACAGAGACAGTGACTAGTAATGCCCCGAGACGTTGCTCAAATTTTGTTTTGGATATTCTACTTAGTCCGTTTAGGTAATTCAGAGATCGGAGATTTAATCATGGCCTCGTGGAATCAAGATGGAACCCATCTATATGGTTCATGGTTGCCATAATTCATTCAAAAAGTCGTAAAGCCAGAGATTCGGACCGTACCAAATCAACAAGTAGTTAACTGGAGTACAAAGTTTTCATAGGTAGATGATACTCAAACCTCAGAGAAGGCCAGAAGGCAAAGGCAAAGGCAAAGATTTATTTCATGTGTCATAAAGCTCAAGTCTTGATATATGTATACCTCACTTGCACACATAGTATATAAATATATTTATTTGTAAAATTGCAAGAAGGCATTATGCTTCTCCGTGGTAGAATATCCGTTTATCACTTCAAACAAGAGGTGATTTGCCTTTGATTAGTTACACTTTATGTGATACGATTAGAAGTATCAATATTAAATTATATAATTTTCAAAAATAAAATTTCTATATTTAAAAACTACCTACTATATGTCAAAATACTTAGCAATTCAAACTATTTAAAAGAAATGAAAAAATGACATGAAGTGAGACAAAGAAAATACTTTGTGGTCCTTGTTTGATTGTCATGTATATTGAAAATAATTATTCTCAAATACTTATCGATTTAAACGATAAATAAAGAATCAATTGCTTTTTTTCATTTTATCCAACACATTAATTATTCTAGAATTTAATAGCAAATAAATAAATATACTAATCAAATTAAATTCTTAATTTTTTTAAAAAGAATTATGCAAAATCTTTTTCGGATAAACTAAATGGTAACGGAGGGAGTATATTTAATAAGGTCGTAATTACCACCGTGCTCCCTAACAAGCGCACATGAGTCACGTTATATGCTACTACATTTAAATCGAAACTATCTTTTCAGCGGCCGCAGACAAAATGAAAAGGCATGGGTATGAAATATCTGCGCTAGTAATTGCAAATGCATCATGTAATTGCCCCTGTCGGTGGCCATGAGTAAACGCCTAAACGGTACTACTTTTTCATCAGATGCCTATAAACTCAATACAAGGATAGTATGAGAAAAATAGTAGTAAAATTTTCTTAATTTACTAAAATGAACTAATAAAATAAAAAATATATATTTTTAATAAAGAGGCTAGATAAAATAAAATGAAGGGAATGTATTTATTTCAAAAATTAATTTAAATAATCATTCACTCAATAGCTTAAAATAAAAATAGTTTGACGAGTATATTAAAATCCCCTTTTTGTAACTCAAATGAAGTCATTTATGACTTACTGCACGAGGATGCGTTGCGCGTCCTATACTTTATCCAATTATACCTCTATAAAGCGAGGGGGTTGAGTATTTTGTTCCAATTACCAATATTAATTGATATATAATCTTTTTGAGTCTTGAAAAATAATTTGAAGAATATGTAATTAAATATGATATATTATTAGTGAAAATATATTTCTAATACAACAGAGAAACAAAAGTGAATGTATGCAGAGGGTATAAATTTTGTTTTTTTTTCTAAAGAGTATTAGTTATCTGATTCTAGGGTTCCCTTGAGACGTATTGAGAGACCCCGGAATTACTATTTGCGTGTGCATATGTTGGGAAGAAAGTCGGCGGCTTTGTGCGCAAGTCTTACTAATCAAAAGAAATTTCCACCTAAACCTACAACACCAAAGCTGATTTATACAGTTTGGAAAGCACATAACAAAAAATATAGTATGTAGTTCTAAGCAGCTGGTGCACTTCCTCTCCTATCGACCTCTAATCAAGTTAATTTCTTCACATACTAATTGCAGTGATAAACGTTCTCTTTCATTTTTGCGAGAATTTTTTTTAATAATCCTTGCTATATATGAAACAGACAAATATATGCCTACCATCAAAGAATCAGCGTGCACGAATTTACAGGTCAAACTTCACTTCAGATAAACACTCTGGAGTGGTACCTTCTTCACCTAAGAAGGGATAAAGTTGACAATTAAGAGTTTTTCCATATAATATTATCCAACCTGGGAAGGGCACTGATAGAAGAAAGAAACTAAACAAGGATGTAATGCTAAACACTATTGATAAAGCTGCAAAAGCACATAAATTAATAATTACTCTTTTATCAAGTCATATGAAATGTGTGCTGAAAAATGTGGGCGTTGAATTCGTAGCTGTAAATTTACAGAGAAGGGGTTGGGGAGTGGGGAAGAGGTTATTCAATGAAGCATAGGCTGATTGCAGGAAGAAGTTACATTATTATTACTGAAAGGTTTCTGGTATCAGAACAAGATAAAACTTTCTTCTTTCTTCTAACAGGTGAAAAAATGTTTGCTCAAACATGTGTGTTACTCTCGGTAGCTATATCTTTAGATGGACAAATTAATGAATGCACTGGGAACTGATTGATAGTGTGCAGCACAGGCATGACAAGAAGAGATATAAAGTTTTATTTCTCAGGTTTCTGCAATCAGAATGATTAATAGTACCTCTTAATCAAATGCATAGGGATCATCAGCATATGGATTCAGAGATCCTTCTGAGAACAAATCACCTATGTTTGCAGGTTTTGGGTGACCTTTTTTACCAACCTGCATTCAAAATTAAGTAATGGATGTTAGAACAAGTAGAGCTTAAGTATGGACATTTGTCTGTATCGTGTTACTCTTTTAGCTAGTTGAGCTTTCAAGGCACCAATTAAGGAGACATGATCTTTTCTTAGATTAAGGTACGAAGGACCATGAATGGAAAGTGAAAACACAACAGGGTCAAATAATGGTTCATATCCTGATAAAGTCTCCGGGGGTCTTGATTTTGGTCTCTTTTTAATCGTGCTTTGATGGAACTTTTCATAGTACAGCAATATCAACGCTAAACTTATCTAAACATTGGCATAGACGCATACGACGGGTGGTAACTTCGATATACTGGAATCTGGTATAAATGGCAAGTGAACAAAAAGGAGGTAATGAATGAGTCATACCCCAATAATCTCTTTGGGAGTCTTCACCTTTGGTGTCCTTCTCTTCTTGTGCTTTGATGGATCCTTTCATAATACAGTAATATAGAAGTTAGACTCATCATTTACATTGGCAGGCCAGCAGTCTAGTGACATAATGGAATCAGGTAATGACGACCAGCAATGCTGTTAAGAATTCAATTTTACATACATCAAACATGACTGTGCTTTTTGTTTTTCTTCGTTTCGTGATTATTCTACTATTTGTGGTTTCAACTTCATACTCATGATGAGTCACCTGGAATTGACAAAGTGAGGAACAGTGAGATAGGACATGCAGAAGAATTCAGGTCATATGTTGATATAAATCTCCACTGAAGGAGATGAAATCAGAGTGTAATCCAGATGCTAGATACCAATTATCTAATGCAAAATGAATCCATAAAAGAGCATGCTCCATGATAAGGCATCAGTTAACTCATTCTACAGAACTAAGTGCTTCTTATTCGCAAGCTAATGTTGCAGAAAGCTAATTAAGCTGAACTGTTTGGGTTAGTGATAACTGCAGTTAACCACTAACCTTCCTACTATGTTGGGGCAGACTTCCTGAATTCACCTGCTCAACTTTCCTCAACAAATTTGATACAGGTATTTGATTTCCAACCAGATAATGTGAATCCTACGAAAACATTGAAACATAAGCTAAGATCAGCATGCTAGTTTAGAAAATTGAAAGGAAACCAGAATGATCTGTTGCTTTGCATGTTTACCACATCCTTAGCTTCAGCTCTCACAGGTGGTTTGCCACTATCAGGTTGGTTTCTTTTTGTCACCGAGCAAGAGTAGTTCTGCAAATTTCACAAATTTTCAGCAATGATGGTTGAAGTTAGACTTATTTTCCAAATTGGTTGTCTTTAAAGTGTTTTTCACTGGGTATGTTGTTGTTGTTGTTGTTTGTTGTTGTATTTAAAGTGTTCAGAATCCCCCTCAAGTAGCAACCAAGTGATCCTTCCACATCTCTTTCAGTTCAGATAAAAAAATATAACAAGTGAAAATCTCTAACAAACGTCAAGTTTTGGCGTCTTTTTCATTTGTTCTCATGTGGGAGCCAGTCATATCCAACAAATCTCAGGGAGGCGAACAAAACGTGTAGTTACACTCGGTGATCAGCATGATACAATTAGAAGATACAAGGTTCAACCATATAACACAAATTAATTTCTGTAGTAGTAACTTGTAAGCATTACCTAATATGGGTTTACCTTGCCTTATAAAAACAAAAAGTGCTACCTAATATGGGAGTATACATGATTTATTTGTACATATAAATTTAAAACTTCAATCAGCAGATTTATATGTTAGTAAATCAACTGCAATGACTTTGTATAGCTATGTGGTTATATAACTGACAATTATTTTTTTATTAGTTATACCACAATAAGCTTTGATAATTAAATTTAAATCCTCATGAAGTATCTATTGAATCAGAAAGGAACCACTGAACTAAGAAGTGATTGCAGATAGAAACTGAGTAAAAGACGGGCATAAGTCTTATCTAATCAATAAAGAGTCGAACCTTCTTTGAAGTCACTTCTTCCTCTTCTGGATTATCTCCCATTACTTTCCACTGCAACTGCAAAAGAGCCCTCTGTTTTTCCTCCTGAGATGACACATGAATACAGTAAGACAAAAACTCAATGTGAACAGAAAATCAATTAGAACATACTTTAGACTTCTGCATATACAACTCCTCCTGCAGTCTTCTGCTGTCATCCTCAAGCTCAAGTCTCAGAGCTCTTAACTGAGCTTCATGTTCGTTCCTCATTGAATTTGTTTTCTGAAATAAATATCACACATCAGCTACTAAGGCAATATACACGCAGAATAATTTTTCCAAGACAGAAAAACTAAGTTTAAAAGAATTTACCTCTCTCAATTCATTTTCATACTGAAAGCGGGAGCGCTTTAGCTCTTCATTGTGACTGGCAACAAGACACATTTCCTTCTTGCTGTGCGCTTGCTGAATCTGACATACCTGCAGCAAAATGCTTCAGCTACTGGCTAAATGAAGTCTGTTCTCAACATATTCACAAGCTTCTGTCTTTGAAGCTCAAGAAGTGTTGGTCTTATCTGAATTACATAGTAAAGCAAAGAGATGGTTTTATGTTTCTTAGGCAGCATTTCTTAGCCTAACGGCCCGTCCGGATATATGGTGGACAAAATAGAATCCATTAATGTAACAAACAGGATTATTATAATGATCTTTTACTTTGTTAGATGATCATACTAACAGATTGCAAGTTAATCATATCCATATTCTGTAGATATTTCACATTCGCTAGCATGAGGAAAGGTTATCTAGGAAATTAAATAGAGTTCAATTTTGGGAAAAGCTGCCTTGAAGAAGGTAACTTCAACAACATGTGAAAAAATCACATCCGAGTTGCCCGCTCACCATCGTGATTCAGTACAAACAACTCAAAAAATTACTTTTGAGCCTTAAACATCATTTTAAGCCTTGAAAAGCTGTTTTTAAAAAGATCTAAGCAAGATCCCAAAATTCATTTTCCCAGAGAATCATGAGAAATTCAATAATTCATATAAATGACCACAAAACTTTTAGATAAAGATCATCGTTCTCAAGAGTTCCCCGACAACCTTAACAAATAAGCGTGAGAATCATGAAAGATTATAGAACTTCAATGCAACTGAAACACTAATATCTGAGAGGAGTCGAACTAGAAAACACAAAGGAAAAACTGAACTGTGTGCAAAAAATGACTTTAAAGAAGGGATAAGTAGAATTATCAGACTGCCAATTTTGGAATTCATAAGAAAATATAGAAGATTTCATGACCCTAAAGAAGTAAATGATAATTGTGCATCCTTTCCAACACATACCAATTTAGCATGTTCTTCCTGTACACGCTTCAAGTTCTGCTTAAATCCTTCTCTGCATTCCGACAGCTTTAACTTACAATTCTTTTCCATCTCCCCAACAATTTTTTCAGCCTGAAGATTAATAAATAAAGTGAAAGGCATACAGTATTTTTCCAGTCAAATGTCCTTTACCATAAGAATTAGTAGCTACCTTCTCCTTCTTTAGATTGACACTTTCCAACTTCTCCAAGTCGTACCGCCTCCGGATGTCACTGATGGCCTGAGCAAGATCTTATGATCGTAACTTGTAGGGTAGGATCAAACAAGTGCAGAGAAAACAACAGAAAAAATATTTTGAAGGTTAACCTGATCATTTTTCTGGGATATTTCTTTTAAATGCCTCGAAAGTTCTAGCTGTTTGCTTTCTAACATCTGATCATACTGCTTTTTAGATTCGGTGAGCTTGCTTTCAGCAGCAACCAAAGATGCCTGAATCTGCAACAAGGTGCAAAACACTAGTCATTTGAACACATTGTATTGGTTATAATAGAATTTGTAGAACTAAAAGTATCCGTAGTAAAAACCTTTTCTCGCTCAGCTTCCAACTGTTTCTCCTTGTCCTGAAGTTCCTGAACAAGCTGATCTTTCTCCTCCAATTTATTGTTAATCTCTGTAACATGCTTCTCCAGTGAATCCACTGTTTCCGTGTAATTGTCAATTTCCTTGCGTAAAACATGAATCTCATCTTCCTTTTTCTGCATGTCTGATTGAAGCTTTCCAATATGGTCTTTGTTCTCTGTTTCCATCTCGGAGAGTTTCAATGATAAATTTTGCTGCAAGATATGAAAATTGAGCATGTTATGTTAAATCGGACACTGCAACTAGGCATGAATATCTTGTAAGAAGAATCGACCATTTCATTCTCCGATAGTTTTGAACTATCTGATAGAGTTACAATATTCTCCTGCAGCTTGCTAATCAGCAGTTCCATCTCCTTCTTCTTGGAAAGAAGCAGTTCTGCTTCAGACTCTAATTTTCTAATTTGATCTTCTGCTAAAAGGGATTCTTGAGCGTGCTGCACCATTGCATGTTCTAGCTCTTTCTGAAGTGCAGAGACTTTATCCTTCAAGTCCTTATTAGCCAACAGTAGAGCATTTTTCTCTGATGTAATGCTTGTATATTGATCCTGGAGCTTGCCAAACTTTTGTTGAGCATGCTGAGCAGCAAGTTCCCCCCTCTCTCTCATCATTTCAAAACCAGAGTCAAATAAAGCAGTAAGCTGAATAATCTTCTCCGCAAAGGCAAGACTTTGACTATCCAGATCAGTAAGCTTCACCACCATTTCATTCACAAACTCATTAAGGTTCTTTATCTCCTGAAGTGATGTATCTAACTGTTTAGCAAATTTGCTATTTTTAGATACAAGATCACTCTTTTCTTTCTCCACATTCTTTTTGGCAGTTCTCAAGTCCTCCAGTTTATCTTCTTTTGATCGTGATTCAAGATGTAATTCTTCCAACTTATTCTTCAAGTTCTCCACTGCAAGTCCATTAACTGCTACAGTAGCTTCAAACTCCTTGATCATGGCATCTTATGAAAAATTAAAAGAAAGAAACAAGTAAATAAAGGGAGAAAAGTGATTCGAACTAGAAAGTTACCAAGAGGTAAAATTATAACAAAACTAGAGATGTTTAGGTCTATGTCAGCAGTAGAACATTTGTTAGACAGAATGAAGCATAACAGGAAAACTAAGACTCTGAAAAGTTTCTGTTAAAAGAATCTTAAAGCGCACGGTATGAACTCCAATGGATAGAGAAGAATGTCAAATGACAGATGACTTCAACTGAATTGTCAAACAAACTGTTTCCAATTACTGTGAACAGTTTCAGTAGCAGCATAACATAAAAGACAGATGTTGTTGCTGAAGTGTGTGACCATCTCATCTAAAAGCTTAAGCTTTCCGAGAGAGCACACTTTTATTAACTTTATTATCTCTTCAACACGACCCCTCACGTGTGGGCCTGATTATTTTTCATGGGGCTAATCATGTGGAATTTTATAAAAGAATAATGGATGGCGAGACTCGAATCCAAGACCTTTGCGTGCTCTGAACTGGAATCTGGGCCTAACTCAACTAGAAAAGCTAGCTCATGAGGTGAGGAAGCTCAAGTGTCCATCCCACAAACAATGTGGGACTCAACAGTTATATACTCAAAAAAGACTTGAATCACAAGCCCTTGATTCAAAAAGGAGAAACTATGGGCATTTATGTCGCTACAGACAAGTCTACGAGCTTTCTTATGTAATTAAGAGAAGACAGTCATAGATTGTTCACAAACAAATCGACCATGTAATAAAAGTGAAATAGAACTTGAGCTGCTTAAGTAATTTTTTTTCAGTGAGGTCCATAATGAATCCAACCAAAGGGCACTGGCATTTGATAGACAACAGAACTAAAAAAAAAATAAGAAGAGGGATTAGCTTGCTGATGCAGACAGTAGAGCCATTTTTTACTCAACATCTGCTATTTCTAGAAAGTTAAGGTGCAAGCACAAAAGCTCTTAGATCATAGCTATTTACCTTTCTCCTCAATTACACTAGTACATTTGCTCTGTTCAACCATGAAACAGTTCTTCATTTTCTCCTTCTCAATACCAAGTTCATTCAGCTCCCTTTTACCTTTAGTGACAACCCAAAAACATGTTAGAAACTATAAACATTAGGATCTAAGAAGCATAAATCTCTAGTTACTGAGCAGCAGATATGATTTCTGACTACTTAGAATTTCTTAATTGAGGATAAAACATATTGCACAATAAAACATTTAATAACTTACAATTTCTAACAGTTTCTTCGGAGGATTCCAACCTCAAAGAGAGGGATTTCAAGTCGTCTTGCAAGTTATCAACAACAACAGAAGTTGCAGATTGTCTATCTTCAAAAGATGCCTTGTCTTTCTCAGCTGTAGAGTTCAAGTGCACAATCAGAAAAATAATATTAAAAGCTAGAAAGGATTGTTCCATCTGCTCTGCATCTGGAAATTCTTCAAAGGAAAGTTCCGCTTACATACCATCTTGAACCACACCAGCTAGGTGCTGTAAGGTTTCAGTTAGCTGATCACACAAGGTCTTTGTTGAAGAAAATTTAGATTCCAGTCCTTTCCATAGCTTCTCGTCTTCTTTCTGCTTCACTTTCAACTTAGCATTTTCATTGTATGCATTTTTCAACTTTTCTTCTAGCATATGAACTTCTTCAGTCAACTTCTTTAATTTTGAGCTCTGTATTATGATGGCGCATAGTTAGAGAACAAGTGAAATTACTAATTATTGAGTTCAATTTTAGACATAAAACCTAATACTTGCATTTATATGAACATATAGAGGACTTTGTGTTCTGTAAAATCCTAGACCTGGTAGCTGAATCTATGGCACATAACACACGCACAAAATAGGAAAGACGTAGAAAGATACCGCAAACACACACACATAAAAACACAAAACCATGCATTGGTGTTCAATTCGAACAGTTCAACCAATTTACCGCCAATTTCAGATCAGTTTTAGCAGAAGCTTGCTCCTTCACCAATTTCTCTGGTGACGATAGAAAAACATGAGCAATTTATAAGAAAATGTATCCATTTCTTCAAAAAATTAAGAACGCTAATACATCAAAATAGTACCTGCTGTAAGCTTCAGATTCGCAAAACTTCCAGTAGAAACCATGTCCGAAGACATGCGCGTAGGTATTGACATCGTTTTCGCAGCTCCTACACCAGATCCTGACAGCGATTTGAAGTGATCAAGGCCTTTCATGCCTGATAACCCTAAAAAGCTTACTCATTTTCAAATCAAACGCAAATACTTATCGAATTCCCCTACATACACGAAGTAGGAATCCTACGACGTTAATTTTTGTGGCCTTGTCGATCACAAAGCAAGGCTAGAAATCGAAAAATCGAAGCTATTGGCTCTGTGAACTTAGCTTTCAGTGTTCGCGTTGAGAATGACTGTATCGGAGAAGAAAATCCTGGAAAAAGGAATCTCGAAGCGATCGTCTTCTGCAATTGTCTCTCAGTTGAACGTCGAGTCTGGGAGAATGAACATTCGAAATGTAATGGCGCGAAGGAAATGCGGTATTTATAAGTCGGTGGGCCGGGGAGATATTTTCATGTCTCATGTTTTTATTTCATTTTTGTTGTTTGTTGCTGCAGTATAGAAGAAAAATAAAAAGAGGTGGGAGGATTACAAATCGGTCCTTGGACCTTGATTACTTAATGCATGTAGTCCGGTGTTTGGATCTGCATTGAATCTCGATTAATTCGGATTTCATATTATATTTTTCAATTGATTAGTTATATAAAATTTCATTGTATTAGTGATAATTTTATTTCTATTTTTTCTGATAAAGTGAGCTTTGAAAAATATTTGTACGTCTAAATTGAAGAAATTGTTATAAAATATAAGCTCAGAATAATACAATATAAAGAGAAGAAGACAAGATAAGTAGATAAATGAGAATTTTTCTTCTATTCAAGTATGTTTATCAAAGGGTGAATGATATTTCTATTTATAATATTGAGATATCACTTTCAAAGATCACCAAACTAGTAGATACATAGTTATTCAGAAAGATTCTTATCACTTTGAAAAGTATACATATATGAATTCAATTAATTCTTAAATAAATAAAATGGAATCCACGGTCCAATGAATTTATAACAGGAATAAAAAAACAAACAAAAAATAAAGGTTTTGCCGTAGTAAAATTCATGCTTACTTAATTGTGTTAACGGAAATTCTTGACATTATCCATATGAGGAAAATATTAATAAAATTATAAATATTCGGATTCATTAGCATTAATACAATCGATGGAGTGAATATCATTTAATTCAAATAAATATTAGGATTAATTAACATACGTTCATCAAATACTTAGGAAAGGAAATACAATATCAAAATGTAATTTAAAGGCCGAATGTATAAGTGATGCCTTAAATTTGTTCATCTTTTTCATTTAGACACTTAAATTATAAGATTATCGATTGAACACAACTCAAATTATAATGTGTCTATTGAACAGACATGGTACAACATGCGTAGTACACTCTCCTTTGAGAGAGGGGAACGCCCCAATTTTTTTACACTTGTCTTCTCCAATCTCACCATCGCCGACCACTCCTAGGAGTAAATTTATTTTTTGTCAAAATTGTAATGAATAATTTAGGAAGAAACATCATATTTGTCTCGTCATAATTTAAATGCGAGCCGTCAACCACCACGAACGAATTAACTAATTAGCTTAATCAAACTTTTGATCCCTTCGTGTTCATTCAATTATTTCATCAAACAGAGCATCAAATCAATGGAAGGAGGAGATTCATGGATCGGAGTCGCCCGTCGCTACACCCATTGTCATTACCAACATTCAGTGCCGCTAATATCACCTCACAATTTCCCCTAAAATCTCCATCATAGCCGACGAAATTTAATCTAGAAGCGGCTATTTTCTTTTCTCCATCGCCTTCTTTTTTTCTCTCACAAATAAGTCATTTCTTTCACATAACCCACTTCCACATGCATCAACACATCTATTCATAAATCATTTATTAAATATTTTTATTGGGTATGAATCATTGAAATTTGAACAAGTTTATCCTATTTTATCAAGATTTGTTGTAAATTTTTGCTAGAAATTAAGTGTAGAACAAGAATAAAATGTACAAAAGAATATGAAATAAAATTTACTAGAACGACAAAGATGGACTGCAATGAGGGCAGTTGTTTGATAAGAAATGGGATTGTTTGTTGTTGGTGGTGTTACAATGGCGGTGGGAGTGGGCTGTTTGTGAAAGAGTCCTAGCCTCCTAGGAGAGGTGGAAGAAAAAAGTTTTTCTTTTGCCATGTGTCATTTTCTTATTTGCAATAATGTCACATAAGCAGCATTTGAAAGTCACGCACAAAATATTTGGGCTTGCTGAAAAAATATTGTGTTCAATAGGCACCCAATGACTTGAGTTCAATTGTTCAATCGTTTAATCGGTAAACCTTATAATTTAATTATCTAAATGAAAAAAAGGGACAAGTTTAAGAGACCGTTTATGTGTTAAGCCTAATTTAAATAGGTAAACTTGATGATATCTTCATAATTTACTTGAAATATAATACCCCCTCACGTGCGATTCCTAGAACACATTATTGCACTATTCAATTATGCCTCCGGTATTAGTTATATGATATTTTATGCTGATATGCTTATGTTACTGTTTCTTTCGTCTCAAAATACTTGTCGTATTTTTTTATATTTACATATAGCTCATTAAGAAAACTTTAATTAAGAAGGTATTTGATTATTTACCCTTATTTGTGTGATGAATACAATCTCTCCTCATAGTTTTCAAGAATAATTACTATTCACTTTGTCCACTTTTAATTGTCATGTTACATTTTTCGAAAGTCGATTGGACTAATTTTCAAAATCAAATTAGATTACATTAATTTAATATTTTAAATAAAAAAAATTAGATATTAAAAAATTATACGAAAAGTACTATAAATTGCAACTTTTTGCATATCAATATGATGAAAAAAATACATCATAAAACATTAGTCAAAGTTCTTATAGTTTGAGTCTAAAAGGAAAACTATGACATTAAAAGTAGATGGAGGTAGTATTAAGAGTATAATGAAAAAATAAATATTTTAAAGTATAATTTACTTAAATCCCATAGTATTAAGAGCTAATTACATTATATCTCTATTCTTTTTCAAATTACAAAAATCTCTTAAAATTTATGGATTTCGGATACATTATTGGATTTCCTGATACATCACTAGACTTCCGGATACATAGGTGAGGAATGTATCGAGAGGGGATAAGACATCTGAATACATCAGCAGACATCCGGATACGTAGGTGGGAGATGTACCAGAGAAGGGAGGGATGTATCCGAGACGGGGATTGAGATGTATCAGTGAGAGGAGAGTGATGTATCCGAGAGAGAATTTTTGATTTTTTTTTAAATGGTAGAAAATTTTAGAGATTATGATAAAATAAAATGTACATTTAGATAATTTTTCATGAGAAAAGACATAAAGTCACCATTGAATTTGTCCCGAATTTTTAAAAAGACACCTCAACTTTGCAACCGTCCTATTACCCCACTAAACAATTTTGAACATATATTATTATATCATTTTTCGATCAGCCCCAGATTTTAAAAAGCAAGTGTGTTCACACACCAATCATTACATGACACGTGTTAATTTAATTAAAAATGTATTTTTTTTTCATTTTAAGTTTTTTCTTTATCTTTTTTTTTCCTTCATTTCTCTCTCTCTTACTTTTTGACTTATTTTAATTTTGATTTCATCTTAAATTTCACTTCATCTTCTACCCCCACTTTCAAGTAATCCATCCCTCCATTTTCTTTCTTTTTCTTCACCTCCCACGCTCACCCCACCCCCCACGTCAAGTTGAGCCCACTCTCATTTTTTTTCTTTTCTTTTTTCTTCTCCAGTCAAATTCTTTATTGAATTCGTATTATTTTCTAGACTTTATTGAATAATTGATAACAAAATTAATTATTTTTCTAAGAAAATTTAAAATTTTGAATGCATCATCAACTACTCCTTTTCATATAACTTCAAAATTAGAAATGATAATTTTAAAAGAATCAATGAATTCCCCGAAAATTGAAAGAACTTAATTGAAATCGGATAAAAAAAACTATAAGATACTTCCTAATCATCTTGAAATATAATGGGTTTATCAAATTGTTCGAAATGTAAGATAATATTTAGATAAAGTTTTAAAATTAAAGAGAGTAAAACTAATAGTAATAAAAATAGGAAGGTGAAGTTGTGGTAAAAATGGTGACATTGAAAGTAAGAAGCTTCAAGGGAGATGACAATGAATTTTTGAAGAAAAAAGAAAGAAAGAGAAAAAAATAAAAAGAAAAAAAAGTTAAAATAATAAGAAAAATAAGAAAATATATTTTATAATAAAATACTTGTAAAAATAAAATTCTATTAGTTATTTTAGGTTGTTCACTCTCTTTGAGAGAGTGCACACCACTTTCTATGTCACGTGGACGAAAAATGATATAATAATAGCTGTTCAAAATTGTTTAGTGGGATAATAAGACGGTTGCAAAGTTAATGTGTGTTTTTAAAAATTCGGAACAACTTCAGTGGTGACTTTATGTCTTTTTTCAATTTTTCATATTTTGAAACTTCTAAAATAACAAATATTTTGAAACAAATATTTTTAATAAAGATGCAAATATTTTAAGGCGAAAAAAATACTTATTAACATTGGTATAGATCACCCACTAATAATACATACCTTATCTAATTAGTATCAATTTTTTCCGTATGATATAATCTAATTTCTTCGATCCTTTTCCCTCGTATCCCCATATCCCCTATTACGAACCACTTTGTGATTGAAGGGTTCCAAACCTCGCTTCGTTGTTCAGTCTCTTGCTTTTTTCCTCCTCTTTTTCTTTTCCGGCTCTTTATACCAATGTGATTTAATTCCAGATGCATATGTCAATTACGTCTTCCATGATTCTTAGATCATTTCATTAAATTTGATGATATATTTAAGCTTTTCGATCAAATATCATGGGCCAACCATCAAAACACTAACTCCCAAAACAAACACACTAGCACACTTTCAATTTCTCACATTTTTTCTTATCCATTATATTTTTACTTTCTTCATTTCAATTAGCTATAGTATTATTATTATATTGTTTAGGGCCTGCACTTAATAGTTCCAATAATAATGATATTTTTTTCGGTACAAACCACACAAAAAATAATCAAACAAGGCTGAAGCTGCTGAGTGCGGCGACATAAGCAAAAGTGACTTTGCCATTTTCCCTTCCATTATCCCATTGAATGCCAGCAAAATTCTCCTCATCTTCACTATACTGTAGAATTTAGAATGACTGGAGTTCATACTATTTGGTTTAAACACTTAGAAAGTCTCACTCTTGTAGAAAATCCAGATACAATTTTGTTTTCTGGTGGATTATTTATTGAACCATTGATTCCTTCTTCAATTACAACTAATTTTCTAAAAATATCATCAATTGATGATTCCAGTGAGTTACAGTCTCCCATTTCTCGTCCTAGTGGACCAATTTTCCGGCGAGAAAAAAAGAGTGTTCGTGCCGGTTTTGGGGGTAATTTCTTGTGTTTGAGTTTGTCAGTTAAGAAGAATACTGAGGTTGTTGGGAATTCCAGTGAATGTTTGTTGAGTAATGGAGACGAGAGTTCAAAGGTGGAAGAGTCTAGTGACGGCAATGGGGATGTGAAGAAGCGAAATATTGGGTTACGGGGACGTGGTGCAATGAACACCAGCAAACATTTGTGGGCTGGAGCAGTTGCTGCAATGGTGTCAAGGTTAGTGCTTTTCTCCAGTATCTGTGTTATTGGTCGTTTATCCTTTTAGTAAATACTTCGATATGAGTAAGGTTAGCGAACACTCTATCCTCCCAGACCGCACTTGTGGAATTACACTGGGGTGTTATTGTTGTACACTGACAGCAGTTTGAACTTACTCAGAATTTCAAATTAGTTATTGGGGATCTGTTGTTGATACCCTAATATTAGGTGTATCACTTTGTTTTCAAATGTTGTAAGTGCCATTTGGCAAGTTGTGACTGAATTTTGAGATGAGATATATAGGAGGGATAAGGGAAAAAAAGAAGCTACTTTATGTAGAGGAGAGAGTTTTCAATACATCATTATCTTCTTTGTGACGGAGGAAGAATTTGTCTCTGCCAAGTTTTGGATTGAAGACAAATAATTACTGCAGCTTATGGTTTTTGCTAATTGATGTTATTCTTATCTATATATATCTTTGGGTCATCATAATTTCTTTCTTAGTCTTAGAGGGGACTTTTTCTTCTTTCGAGTGGAGTGACATGATATAAGGAAATCCACGTTAGGGAGATTACAGATTGAAAAGATCGAATGTAACACAGTCACAACTCACACCTAGTCAAGTACCCATATAAGGGGAGACATAGTTATTTTCTTGATAACGAAGGGGCGAAGTAATTATAAATAGAGTTATCCTGCTTTCGGGAAAATTAGATCTCGAAACCCAAGTTGTTTAACACCCCCAACCTTGCCACTTTGACCTCATTGCTAATCTGGTAGGGAGTCTTAATAGTTTGAACAGTGGATATGGAATTTATTCATAATCTAGCTCATGGTTTTAGGCATTCAAACTAATTGAAAAATTAAGCTTAGTTGTTATTTCACTGAAAGTAGATCTAGTGTTTGCTAGGAGCCTTTTGGTTAGAGACTTGTTTGTGAAGGAATTAATGTGAGATTTCAAGTTGTTTTAGAGAATTCCAAAGTAACCTAAAAAGACAAATTAATTACAAGGTTTTATTGGAACGAAATGAATCTGAACATAATGGAATGGATGTAGAGGATATATATAGCCAACACAACTGGTTGGTTAATGCGTAGTTGATTGATGATTGATTACTTTTGGTGTTCGCTGAGTAGAGTTGTCGCAGTATGCATAACTTTCTATATATATATTGAGTAACTCCATAATTGTTTGGGGTCTAGTCAGCAGAACAATGACAAATGCTTTGTAGGAGGTGGAGATAAGAAACAAGATGTGCTGCAAACATAGTTTAACTTGTCAGTCTCCTATTTAACAGAGTGGATTTTCATCATAGCCTGGAGGAATTATTACATAGCTGACTTTTTTTATTGCTTCCTTGCACTTGATCTCCTATGTAAATACTTAAACTGTGGTAGGGAATTTCCCATACTGCCTTTGAGGTAAAACTGCTTGCCATCTGAAGTTTACCTTCTTTCTTCCTTGTACACATTTCAAAAGCAAGTACAATAATCAGGGAGCTAGATGGTGTGTTCTTTTAACAAAATATAAGGAAAAAATTTAAAATGCACGAGGGCATTATTTGATCCACTTAGGATTCCGTTTTCTAGTCTTTTCTTGCTGGTAACTCTGAAGTGGCACCTTAGGAGATTTTCCCCGTGGTGCAACGGGGTGTTGTGCATTCATATCTTTTGGCCTCATAAATAACTACAGAAAAACTATGTGTGAACAGAAAAAGCAAATTAAAATTTTCACAACTATATTACTGTAAAAGAATGTATAAACTGGCTTATTTGTTTTAATGGCAGTCGACTGTCTCTCTTGGTCTTGGTTGTCTGTGAAAGCTTCCAGACCTTCTCAGTTGACCCTATCTACAACACTGCCATATCTTTACTTGCATTTGAAAGATGGAATTCTAAGAAACAAGGAATGGGCCATGAAGTTTCAAATATATGATAGCAAAAAAGCTGTAAATATGGATGAATATGAGGGAGAAAGGGGTTGATTTTCATTAACAGAAAAACAAAAGTGCAGAGAGGACTGAATTTTCAATATAGGATATGGATAAATTGTGAATATGGAGGAAATGCCATGAAAGGGGATGGTTTCCATTAATTGTTTTCCAAATGTACAAGTGCTGGGAAATGGATGAGTCTTTGTTGGAGATTTATCCTGATATTCTTCTACCTTGGGGTAAGAAGCTGTAGTGGTTAATCAAGAGAGATTAATAACGGTAAAAAGAATCTTAGGCTCTGTCAAACAAGTCACACTGTGGACATATTTACTTTAGATAATCCGATATCACTATGCTGCTGTTACGAATGAAAGTGTCATGGGTCTAGTTATGCTTCTCTTGTTGTTTTAAGGTAAAAAAATGTCCAATGAAACATTAGGATATGGTGTGGTGTCTGGTCTTACCTTCCTTTTTTGATATGGTAAATCCCACCACTTAAGCTCCCCAATTCAGGAGCAAACAGTGGCCCTTCCCCTATTTTGTTTCCTTCGTGACTCGACACCCCAACCTCATTGAGTTAGTGGGCCTTTTTTACTAGGCTATTCCTCCCTTGTCTTGGCCTTCTTTTCAGAATCAAAGGCCTATTTTCTGTTAATAAATAAATCAATGTTTTTTAAGGCATGCACGGTCATCCATTTTGCTCAAACTTTGAACCTTTGTCTCACTTTTCAGTTACTCTCCATTTGATGAATATTGTGTTTTTTTCTGGATCTTGTCAAATCGACGCCCATCTTCTAAACCAAAAGCATCATGTTTTTCTTCGATACACTTTCTACACTCCATTCCAACATAGAGATGAATCAAAAGTAAGCTTTTACCCAAAAAGTTCGACCTGTTACTCATCAAGTCATCCATATTTCTACAATGCTATGACCATTTAAAATCATTGTTGTTTAGTGCTATTTCCTTTTTTTTGTTTTGCCGTAGGGCAGGAGAGAGGGTTTTAAATCTTTTTTAAAAAGTCAAACAAGACATTCAAATTGAAAAGAGGAACATCACGTTTTGACCTAATACAGTTTTTATCTGAATACTTCCAATAAAATCCTTTAATTTGGATTAAGCCTCTAGATATTCCTTATGCTCAAGTTTTTAACTTATTCTTAATCATACTGTTTCTGAATACAAAGAAGTTAGATTGTGTGTTCCCCTTGTCCCCCTCCTTTTGGTAAGTAAATATTTGAAGCTTACAAATTGCTTTAATCATCTTTAGGAGTTTTCTGCAATTTGCACCAAGATGAAATTTCGGAATGGTCGTTATTCTGAAACTGTCGTGGGAGCTTTATATTGAGGAGAGAGAGGGTTGGTCCATCATTTTTTTTTTGGAATACGAGCTTGTCCATCCATTCCTGGTTAATTTACTTCTTCATTCTCTTTGAGTCTGTACACTTTTTTCAAGTCTCCATATGCTTCCGATTCCCTGTTCTCGTTCTTTGTTCCTTGTTCTCTCTGATATTGTGATGGCCAGAGTCGACAACTAATTGTATAAAACTAACACAATAGACCTGTTAACTTCTTTATATTTGATTATTTGACATTAGTTAAAAATTAAAATAGTAAAATTGGTAAAAGATAGTTTAGTTTATCCTTCTATATACCTTCTAAAGTAGTTAACTTTACATTGATCTTGAACTCAGTTTCTGCTTACAATTATCTTTTGCTTCAACTCTGTTTGAATAAATCTTGTTTTTGCAGAACTGTTGTTGCTCCACTTGAAAGACTAAAGCTGGAATATATAGTTCGTGGTGAACAGAAGCACCTGTCGGAGCTCATCAAAACAATTGCAGCTACTCAAGGCTTGAGAGGCTTTTGGAAAGGGAACTTGGTCAATATCCTTCGTACTGCTCCTTTTAAGGCAGTTAATTTTTGTGCTTTTGACACATACAGAAAGCAACTCCTAAGATTATCAGGAAATGAAGAAACTACTAACATCGAGCGGTTTGTTGCCGGTGCTGCAGCTGGAGTGACTGCTACTGTGATGTGCTTACCACTGGACACTGTAAGTCATGAGTTATGGAAAATTGCATTTTTTAAGCCTTTTGATATTTATAATTTTCACTAAGCCCATCTAAGATTGTGTATAAACACATAAAACTGTCAGTGCATTAATTTTTGCATTTTGATCTAGCTGTTGACAGAACTGTCAAATTTAAGAACTTCTTTTCAAGTACCATTTTTCTATGTAATTGTTTTCTTTACTAGTACATTTCTAATCCACAAACAGCAAGAGAAAAAGAAAATAAGAGAGCTCTTTTCTCTTATTTAGTAAACATCCTTTTATGTTGCTCATGGTTCTTCCGTTCCTTCAATACAATTTCTCACCTTCTAGAAAAATCCAAAAAGGAAGGCTGCAAGTACAAGTGAAATCCGAAAATAGGACTAAAATTATAAAATTAACTTGTGGAGTAAAAAAGGAGGTATTTTGTCACATAATCTTATGGTTTAAGTTCTGCAAAATTCTAGCTGCTTGTCAGTTTGACTTGTGTCATTCATTGATAAATAGGTTTCTTCTGGTAGAAAGGAGATATCTTTTTGTCAGACTTTGATTTGCATCGGAAATTCAGCAATCAAAAAACAAGAGATTCTTTATATGAAACAATTAATTTTGGATTTGAAGGAAAGAAGGTTGATGTTTTGGATCCCTTATCTTCAAGTGTCAATAATCATCTACCCATCCCATTTTTGATCCATAACTGTCCTATTTCTCGTATATTTTACAGTTGCTGATTGAAAACATGATACATTCGGTGGTTACGCTGTTTCTGATTCATCTGTTGATGAGTTCTAACTTTTCAAGCAGGTTTTGCCTCTAAACCTTTTTTGTTTTTCTAGTATTTCTTGGTGAGTTGTGGAAGGAGATAGTGGTGTGACAAGGGGAAAGGAAAGCCAGCTAGTGGCAGAAAGGACCAGGGAGGTGGGACCTTATTAAAAAAAAGGAATGGGGAGGTGGGACAGTGCTTGAGGGAAAGCCTTGGGCTGTGGACAAAGAGGTTGATGATTAATGGACTCTTATTAACTTCCTCTAGCTTTTAAGCTTCCCGTCCTCAAGCAAGAACACACACTATTAAGCACATCATTGTGAATCCTGACTAGAAGATCCTTAAGCACATCATTTTTTGTTTTTGCTATTTATTGATATGCATAAGGTACCAAAAGATGGGAAAACTTTTGGAATACAGAATAAAATAAAACTAAGAATCTTAGAATCTTAATGTATCATTTTGGATTAGAATTAAACTGACTTAGTCGAGAGAAGTTGAGGATTTAGTTTTTTTTCTAAAACAGATAATAGAAGGGTCCCAACTGAAGATGACATACATGGTAGGGGTGAAGGAGCGAAATTCCCTGTATAAAATATAGTACAGCAGCTACTAATAAAAAAGGAAGAAGAAAGGTTTAGTACAGCAGCTTTGTCCAAGAGAAAAACAAGGAATGAGATGGAAGAATAGAGCAATTTTAGCTTCATCAGGGAACCAGCAACAAAATGGGTACTGGACAATGTCTGTTATTGTTAATATGGACCAAACTAGTTTCTCCCTTATCTTTCAGGTCTGATACATGCTTCTAATATAACATAGTGCATGGAATGATATTCTGTCAACCATTAGCATCAAAGGCCTGGAAAGTACATAGTTTTTAGGTCTCTGATTTGAATATGAAAGCAGCTGCGCTGAAGTAGTTTGCATTTCCTCTTCTGTAAGAATGTGTAACAATATTTTGTTTTTAATAAATATGAATGTGTAACGTGTTCACATCACCTGATGTCCTTATTATTGATTTTTCCTTTTTTCAGAAATGTCCTTATTAGATTTGATTATCCTCCTTATGGTTGGGGAAGTTGATTTTCTCTGGCTTCTGCTTTGTTATTTCCTATGTTGCCTGATAATTTAAAACCTTTCAGATCCGGACCAAGTTAGTGGCACGGGGTGGAGAAGCCTTGGGTGGTGTGGTTGGAGCTTTCCAACATGTGATCAGAACTGAAGGATTCTTCTCTCTTTATAAGGGACTAGTACCCTCCATTTTGAGTATGGCCCCAGCAGCGGCTGTTTTCTATGGTGTATATGACATATTAAAATCAGCTTATTTGCGTTCACCTGAAGGCAGAAAAAGAATAGAGTATATGAAGAATCAGGGAGCAGAGCTCAATGCTTTTGACCAGCTTGAGTTGGGACCTATGAGGACCTTACTTCATGGTGCTATTGCTGGTGCTTGTGCTGAAGCCGCAACTTATCCATTTGAGGTCATTAGAAGACATCTTCAATTACAAGGCCGGGCATCTAAACTGAGTGCGTTGGCAACATGTGCGAAGATTGTTGAACAGGGAGGTGTTCCAGCTCTATATGCAGGACTAATCCCTAGTTTACTACAGGTACCAGTACCTGTGTAACCATGCCATTATGTTTGAGATAACTTTTTAATTGGAAAATGACTCATTTTAATCTCAGAAACTGAATACGATGTTCTTCCCAACCGTTGTGCTCCTCGATATGCATGGAGGTCACAATATTTCTTTAGGTTAACATTGTTAATTAGAACAAAATTAGCTATGTTTAACTAAATCTTAAGGCTTAAAATTTCATCTCCTTTCCTCGAAAGAACAAACTATCTATGAAAATGGATAGCAAGAGGGGAGACAAAGACAACAAGATTTTGGGGTGGTGGCATCTCTAATTTCTTCCTTTTATCTTCCTTTTCACCCTTTCCCTTCCTTTTAATGGATAGACCCTGTGTCTTACTTTTTCTTTAAATAGCAGAAAGAGTACTTCATTCAGAGCTAGAGGGATTGTCATATTTCAGTTCAATTGACTTGCATATGTATATGATTATAGTATTCTAAATTTCAAGTATATCTCTAGGGATTGGATTCATTTTCTTCTTTTCAAATCTCTGTAACTATCAAGACTTTCCCATTCTCACTTTTCATGTTCTGAATCGTCAGGTGTTACCTTCAGCCTCCATAAGCTACTTCGTCTACGAGTTCATGAAGATTGTTCTCAAAGCGGAATGAAGGACATCTGTTGCTAAGTAGTGAGGTACAAAAGCATTGTATTACAATGTTATTCATCACCTTGATGTTAAAGAGGTAGGATCTAGTTTGTTGGACATGAAATCTAAAATTTCTCTCTAACACTTGATGAAATTCTTAGCTTAGATCCAGGTTCACAGACTCGATACTATATTTTACTCTCTTCTATCCCAAAAGAAAAACATTTTTTTTTTTTATCAACCACAACCCGGTGTGTTTTATTATTGGGAAGTAAAGGTTCATCAAATGATAAAAAGAGCTATATGAACAAGAACCAATGGAAATATGAGTACTGAGATCTTAAAAAATGAAAATTGATTATTTGAAAATTCTGAACATTATAGTCCCCGTTATCTGAATTTCTTTGCATCGAGATCTCTAATTTTCAAGTTTAACCAACATGTTGGATGTATCTAGCTCGTTCAAACTTATATAGATTATACATATCTATAGCCTATAGGTCTTGATCAACAGTTATATGTGAATGTCCATTCGTATCTCCTTTTTCAATTCAAGTCTTTTTTTTAGTGTTTGTGTAAATTTAAAGAAGTTTTCATAAGCACTTGATATTAAGCTAAAATGATAAAAGTAAGCAAAAAACCAATAACCAATCAATCCAAGTCTGTTCTAAAACACTTTTGTATTGTTTGAGTAATTATTTTTAAGTCAAAATAACAAAAATAAATCATAAACAAGAATTTCTAATTTAATGGTTGTTTCTCTTCCAAATCATTGTTTGCAAGAATATTGTATATAAGCCAACTGAATGTTTTTCACTTCAAATTTCTTTTGTTAATATATCAGGAAAAAATTGACACTTCCTCCTACTTTCCTTCCATGTTTCTAAGAAAATGATAAGTTCCTTTATTGAAAACAATTTCAATTTTACTTTTAAAATTACAAGCAGTTGGCTTATATTCTTTGATACATGAACCAATCATATCACATAATTGTTAGCAGTAGTAGCTTGTAAGTTATAAATATCATTCTCACATTTTGAAGGTGACAAGTCAACGACAAAAATAATAAACCAATCATATCATAAATTCTTACCTATTTAGGGACTGCGCATTTAATTAACTCTCTGGCGAGACAGAGAAGACCCATAACCACAAATAATTTATTCATTTTTATTTGTCCAAAATATTTGAATATAAAAAATTAAAGTGAAATACTAATTAATATACTAAATTTTATAGTAGTAAAATAATCATAGTGTATTTTATTTTAATTTAAAACGACAATAAGTGAAAACCACAATCCAAAAGAACCAGAAAATAAAATAAAAATTAAAAACCGTCATCATCAACTGCTAATTCTACAATCATACGTGTAATACTTCCACTTGCCCTTCGATAATCTCAGAGTTTCATTCGGAAACGCTTTCCATTCCACCGCCGCTATGCCGCCGTCCGGCGACGGAGCTGATGTCTCTGCCGGTGGCCGCTGTACGTGCTCTTCCCTCGATGAGGAAAGCCTAATCCAGAACTGCCAGCATTGCCGGCGATCGACTCTCCCTTCCTCTTCGTCATCTTGCTCTTTGCTTAGCCTCGAATCTTATCCGGTTCAGGATTACGACAAGCTTTGGAGAATCTATAGTGCCTCCGTTAAAGGATTCACTATTGGCGCTGGCCTTAAAGGTGGCCTCGCTATCTTTGCTGTTCTCTCTCGGCTACGACGTAGAAAATCGATGTCCTCTGCGAAGTAAAGTTGTTTTTGAATCCTCAAAGCATTTAGATCTATATTTCACCGCTTTGGTTTAGCTTATTTGAGTATGTTTTAATTTTTTAGGAAAGGGCAAATGGTCTCGAGCAGGGATGATGTAGCTTTGGCACTAAAGGAAACTCTAAGATATGGTTTGTTCCTTGGCACTTTCTCTGGTACATTTGTATCAGTTGATGAAATTGTATCCGCTTGGGGAGGTCATCGAAGGTACGTCACTGTATATATTCATACACACACATTTGTATGTATGTATGTGTTATAATTAAATTCGGATGTTTTCAGTTTGTTAAATATAATTATGTACATGCGAAATAGATATAACTTATCTGTTACTTATCTATGCATGTATGTACTGTATTGTTTGAGTGTGTGTTTGTATATATGTGGGCGAAAATCAGAAAATTTTCATTTGTTTGAGAGTGGGTGAGATGATTAACTTAACAGTAGATTAAGCAGAAACTTATTTGAATTTCAGGACAGCTAAGTGGAGAGCATTGCTAGCGGGTGCAATTGCAGGGCCATCGTTGTTTCTTACTGGTAACACACAGCACGCGGGCTTGGCGGTTTACATTCTTGTGCGTGCGGCTGTGTTGGCATCCCGTTGTGGAATAAAAAGTAAGCGGTTTGGGCGCATATGCAAGCCTTTAACTTGGGCTCATGGAGACATTTTCCTTATGTGTCTATCCTCTTCACAGATCCTGTAAGCATCGTTTTTTCTCCTTTTGCGGGACCTAATTTCATATAAAAACATACTGAGTAATGATATCTTTCCTTTAATTGCAAGCCATATTTCTTAAGCTTTATATATATAATACATTATTATTACTACACAATCTCGTTTCCTTCTTGACAATGTTAAACTGCAATTTTTATGCATTTTTAGCTCTGCATTGTTGATAAACTGCAATGTCATGAACAAGTAAATGTTTCTTCCTTCTGAACATGATGTAAGTTGCAGTGCTTAGAAGTTGAGATTAACCATGCTTGGCTCTAAGCTGATAAATCATATTGATTTGGCTTTGTATTGAAGTTGGCCAAGAAATGAGGTACTTTCCAAGTCAACCATGAAAGAGAAGTTCCCCTAGAAAAGGCCATTGCCTAAATTTTTTTATCCCATTTTAGTGGAGAGTGAGGCAACTTAAATAATTGGAGGATGAGGTAGACTTCTTGATTAAAATTCACCCTTATATTTTGATATATATCAGATTGATTGTCTTTGGGATTATTCTAATGGAAGTGACAGCTACATAAATGCATGAACTGGTCATACTATTACCAGTGGTTTACAACTTTGTAAGCTTTATGTTTAATCGTTGTATATGCGTGCTCAGTCTCTCCTTTATTGAAGTGGCTGTCTCAGACTAAGGAAGTCATGACAGTCAAAGTGCTGATCGGACACCGACATTTTCAGTAGTCTTATTATGATGAATGTTAAAATTGATAGTCTCATTTGGTAATCTGGTAATATGTTTCAAGAATAGTAGAATTTTCATCCGTCACAATATACAATGAAAGAACTATATCACGACCTTGCAATACGGAGGATGTGAAAAAACATTTATAGTTTCAGCAGGATTTTATGGATTTTCTTGAGATCTAATCTCCAATCCCTTCTATCAATGTAAGTAGGACCCTGTTTATAAAAATCTTGATGCCATGTGTTTAGTTTAATTAATTAAGCATACAACTGCACCAATATGCGTGATTCCATGAGATAGTTGACATGTTTCGTATCTCCTTTGAAGCAACACTGCATTTCCCAAGCTCTAGCTTCCTTATACATATCCATGTATCTTACGTGGAAAGGCTTTATACAAAGCAAAGCCTTCCATGAACATACTACTGTCTTTGCTGGTATGTCATCCCGAAGCACAATAATTCAAGGATAATGTACCTCAACAATGAGTCAAAGTAACTGTTTGGGCTGTCGTGCTCCATTAGCCCAAGTGGAATTCCTATTTTGACCCTAGCTAGCATTGTCATCCCATATAACTTTGGCTCCTGCTGATGATGTGGGAGATGGGGTGTATATTGTTAGCAACAACGAGAAGAGTCAAATATGTAATATTCAAAGGAAAGGATACAATATATACACAACAAGTCAGTTTTTAGCATTTCACAGTATACACAGCAAGTGCTAATGTTGTAGATATGTTACTTCTATGGAAAAGATAAAAATTTGTGCCTCCATAGGATTAGTTTTGATTACAAATTCCTGCAGAAATTACCCAAAACTTCTGTCTACAAGTAGTTGTCTAAACGCTTGTTTGTCATAGGTATTACAGTAAAGATAAAAAAAATCTCTTTCCTGTTGGTCTATTGTTTTGATTAAAAGGTAGTGAGTTCAGAATTCTAAACCTGATTTACTCAGAAGCCTGATTTGCATATTCTGAGTCTGAGATGCCTATTCCCTAATGAGCAATGTTTTTCTCTCATATTGCATTTTTTTATTTATGTCAGGTCCGCTTATATATTGAAGCAAGATAGTCTGCATCCATCTTACAAATCCTTTCTCAACAAACATGGTGGCAAAGCTTTGGTTATCCTGCAGGGTGTGAAGGACCTGGCATGTGGGAACTCTGTAATGAATTTGGAAGCAATAGAGAATCACTACAAGTCCAATGGTATTGACATTAAACTGGATCCGCAAATGAAAGTACCCTGCTCGGTATGTCATAGTTTCCAGTTCTTTGGCAGGAAAAATAGTCCAAATATGAATGCTGCTTTCTATTTTAGTGGGTGTGTTCCTCCTAAAGAAAATGTTGCTACTTTATAAAATGCTGGAGGGGGAAGGAGTTAAAATATTTACTGTGTAGAGCTAGAAGTTGGAGGTTTGGCTGGAGGTTGTTCCGTGTCCTCTGTTTCTATTGTTCGCATTCTTAAGCTTTTGAGGTTGTCTGGGTATTCTAAATTTAGGGTTTAATTAACAAATTTTTAAAATTACAATGAGGGCTCTTGGGACTTGAGCGATATATTTTTATTAAGGGTCCGTAAATTGATGCCGTTGACTATTTCTAGTAAGTTTATGTAGTCACTACTTTATGATTTAGACTAAACTGCTTTGTAGATTTATGAACTTTTTCCATATCATAGTTCTTTTTCCTTTTTTGTTGTTTGTTATTACCCTTTGCCTTTCAATGAACCAGCATGCTTGATAGTCAAATACTTTTTTAGAGCTGATGAAGGCAAATGCGTTATCTGAATGTTATTATGTGTTTGTGGAAAATGTGTTGTTCACTACCTTTTGTCTATTATACACTTTTTGGAAATTATGATACTTTTTCCGTTCTTCTTTCATGTGGTATTTTGGGGCTATGTGAAATGCATTTAAGTTGTATTACAGCAAAAGGAACAGTTCTGATTTTATCATAGTGAATACCTAGTTGAAGAGGAGAACTATATGAGGTTTGATATTTGTGGACTATCAATTCTGCAGATCAAGAGTTCTTGATTAAGTACAGGATGAGTTTTGTTCATTAATTTGCTTTATAGGTCCAATTATGGTGCACGAGTCACTGATTAGCTTCATATGAATAAAAATACCTGCAGTGCTGTAGCCACTTTATACTTACCAAAAAGAAAAAGAAGCTGTAGCCTCATGATTTTTCATTTGAGGATGTAACTGGATGATGTAATTGCCCTTTCGTGCACTTCTGCTACCAGTAAATGTTATGATAAAACCAAACATCCTGTTGTATTGGCCTCAATAGTAGACTCTTAATTGTGTTTCATGTGTTTGCCTAAGGTAGGTGCTGCTATCTTGAAATTTTTTGGATTCATAGTAATCAAGGATTGCAAGAGTTTAATCGACATGCTGATATTGTTGATCTGCAAGCACTGTTTTCCCTTTGGATGTTCATGCAGATAATACATGAGAATCAAGGATGTGGTGCACATTTCATTTCCTTTCTAATTCAAGCCTACAAGAGAGCTCTGCCAGTTTACCTTCCAGTTTATTTAGTTCCTGCACTCATTGTACATCGTCAAGGCATCTTGAAAAGGTACTGAATGTTGGTTTCTTCAATGAAAAATCATCTTGTCTTCTTCGTTTTTCTCTTGGATTATCCATTGATCAGCCATTGGTTGATAAAATCTGTAGCATTTTAGGAGAATTATTTTAGCATAGTTGTTACTACGAATAATGTATCATTTGGAAGTACATTTACCTCATGATAGTCCATATTGCTTTTAGCCCATTCCATTTCCAAGCTCTATAAGTGTATAGTCATCTTCCTTCAGCTCCAGTTATTACAACATTTTGAGGAAATTTTTGCAGACCTAACACAATTTTGGCGAAGGGTCTCCTCGGTACAGCAAGGTCTAGTCTATTTCTCTCCATGTATTGTTCATCTGCCTGGTAAGAACTGATTTGATTTGTTGAATTTGCATTTTATGGTCTTTGTTATGAATATTTTTCCACGTTTTCAGTCCTTTCATCTGATGATGTTAAGCCCCCTCCAAGTTTAAGTACTCTTGCTTCAAATGATTGCTCATCTCAAAGCTTCATGTGCTGTTTCATTGTTAGGTTATGGACATGTTTTCTCTTCAGGCTGTTCAAGAGGTGTAACATCCCCATGGTGGCACTGGGAACGGTATAGGACAGATAAGTTATCTTTCTTGACCAATCGTTTCACTTCTCCCTTTGTAAAGCTAACATAAACACTTTTTGCAGTTCCCTACTGGTCTGGCCCTGGCAATTGAGAAGAAAAGCAGAAGGATAGAGATTTCACTCTATTGCCTTGCTCGGGCACTTGAGAGTTTCGTCACGTGCATGGCTGATGTTGGTTATTTGCCCCAGTCTGAAAAATTAAAGAGAGGTGATGTCGTGATCTTTAGCATGGCAACTGCAATTATCATGCATTGTTATGCTATGGAGAGGGATGTCTTCAAATCCAAGTACTTGAATGTTCTTGATTGGGTGTTTGGTGTGCCTCTTCCCCCCTATGACACCACTCCTCGCAAGAAATGGCGTTCCTCATCCATATAAGGAACCAACTCATGTAGCACAGATGATGGATTATTCTTTTCCCCGCGAGAGATAATTGTACACAATGCATGTCACAAAAAAACAATTTAACTTTGTACACCACAATTGTCACAGAACTAATCTACTTTGATACAAATGTAGAATGAATTATGGTCTGTTTAGTTGGAACTTTATTGCAGCCAGCATTGTATTATCTTAGATCAGTATGATCATGAAATTGTTCTGTATTAGAAATTTGAGAGATGTTGTAATGTTAACGCTCTCAAAATATTCATATCTCATCAAGGCCTTCATAAATTGCTTAACCGTCAGGCAATCTAAAATGTTGGCAACAAATTATCCAGCTCAACCTTGAAGCTAAGCTATTTATTGATATGCATAAGGTACCAAAAATCTCAACACCACGATTTCCATGTCTTCAACAGTTTGAGATTTTTTTTTTAACAGATTAGCCAATATAGTTCAGTTTCATACTTCTATGGTGTTGGTGTCATGGCTGATTTGGTCTGTCACCTCATGTCTACGTCTGCAAATCAATAACCATGATAAGTCGAACTTACAAACTTCAAAACCGAACCTACCAATGCAGAACCTACTTTGACGGTTGTAATTTCGATACAAAACTATAATCTCAGATATAGTGGTGTGGTCAGCAAAGAAGTTCTGGTAATTACTCCTTAATATCGACAATGTCTTCCAATAATAGCATTACAATCAAAATGGTATATCATAACAAACCCCTTAAACCCTATTATCAAGAACCCTAATCCCCATTTCCAAACCAAAACACATCAATACCCAAAAAAGAAAAAAAACTAATCAGACCTCGTCTTCATGAAGAAGCATATTGGGAATGCCTTTACTAACAGGAAATTTCCGGCCAGTCTCTGGACAAACCAAGGCACCCTCTTCAAGATGAAGCTCAAGAAGGGCATGATGAAACTTATGAAGAAAATCATCTGAGTCGAGCATAGCAGCATCAACATTTTCAGGCAGTTCGGCGTAACCCATGGTTCTAGAAGCTTCCGCCAGTGCCTTCCATTCAACTTTATGAAACATGTTCTTGAGAAAATCGATATTAAAATCAACCTCCTTCTCTACCACTTTCACAACCTCGATCTTCAACGGAAATCCATTTGCGATTCCCTTGATGTTGGATGATAACATATTGTGAGTTAACAGCCTCATCTGCGAATAAATTTCAGAAAAACAAAAACTTCCCAATAAGAAAATCTTTCACAACACATAAATTCGAAAAATACTCGAGTGGAGAAAACAGAAGCAAAAGAAATTAGAATTACTTGGAAGTTGGAAAGAATTTGCTAATGCGAGGAACTTCCGATTTTATAGGCCTTAGACGGCGCCGGAGAAATTGTATTTTCAGTCGTCTCTCTTACTTCTCGAGTTGCTCTAATGGTTGTTCTATGAGGCGTTTTTGTGGCAGGGGTAAAGAGGAAGTCTAGGGTTTGGGCCAGAGTTAGGGTCGGGCCTAGTAATGTAGCCACTTGTGATGGCAATGTTTTGAAATATAGCCCATTTGTAAACTTTATTAAAGTTTAGTGAATTTGGCCAATATGGTTATCCGTAATATAACAACAGGCAGCATATTTATTTTATTTTATTTTGATGACAAGGGAAACCCGCAGACGTTACCCTTTGAGTGCGCACAGGGTAAAACCTCCGTTCCTATGCAATAGCTCGCAAACCACATAGGAGAGGTAACCCGTACTAGGCAAGCCTGGTGCGACGAGCTCGACCCAGAAGACAAACCCTTGCTTTCATTGGCAAGGGGGTTTCGAACTTGAGACCTCCATCATGGAAGTCCCAAGCTCAAACCACTAGGCCACCCCGAAGGGTAACGACATGCAGCATATACTTAGGGGGTTCATCCGAACCCCCTTCGGCGGAAAATATTACTATTTATACATGGTTAAAATTATTTTTTAGGTATGTATAATAGATGTTGAACCCCTTCCATTAGTTCGTGTGTTTACTTCTCATATTTTGAATTCCCTTATTAAAAATCCTGGCTCCGCCACTGACAACAATCGTCTACCAATATAGTCCTACAAAACGGGTTTGGAGAGGAATAGATTATACGTACATTATACATAGAGAGATTTTTTAAAAAAAAATTGTGAAAGCATAACAAAACATACCGAACAATAACTATAACAAGATAATACACTAATTGAAGTACAAGAAACAATAGAAAGTTACATAAATGAAAGGTAAGAAACTACATAAGCAATATAGACACACTACAACCTTCTAACCTTTTTCCCTAATCTCACACCATCTTTTCTTCCACCAAAATTATTTCCACTTTTAACGAATATCTTCATTTCTAATATTTTCTCTCTCGTAATATAACCACACCTCCATAATCCAAGGCAACATCCTTATTTATGCAAACTTCATCTTGTGAAATATGAGAATTCGTTGATTAGCTAATACTCAACCCCAAACAATAAAGTTGTTGTAACCATCACTTGTAAAGAAAAAATTCCTTCAAGTCTTCACTAGAAGATTAAACATTGTTGAAGTGAGTAATTAACTCATAGCAGAGTATGAGTGTGATCAACTGCCTCTTCATTTTCACCTGAAGATTTATTTTTGCTAAATTTCTGTGTTTGTCTAACCATTTTAAAACTTATGATCACATAATCTAGGAGATGGAGCTAGACTTGCAATCTTGTGCTCGACTGCTCAATACTGTTAACAGCAACCAATCTCTTCCAAATGGGAAGCAACTCCACCTCGTTTTCCTCAAAAGGGGTATCCTTAACTCTGCTCTAACAATAGCCAATCGCCTTCTTCAAATGTACACTAGGTGCGGACAAATGGCTGATGCAGAGTTACTGTTCGATGAAATGTCTCAGAGAAACTGCTTCACTTGGAATACCATGATTGAAGGGTATATGAAATGGGGAAAAATAAACAACTCTTTGGACTTGTTTCGTTCAATGCCTTCCAAGAATGAATTTTCTTGGAATGTGGTCATTCTTGGCCTTGTTAAAGCGGAGGAGTTGGGTGTTGCTAGAAGACTTCTGCGCGAAATGCCGCAGAAGAATGAAGTAGTTTGGAATGGACTTATTCATGGGTATGCGAAAATGGGGTTCCCTGGAGTGGCTTTATGCTTGTTTAAGGAGTTTATAGACTGGGATTTTTGTGAGACGGGTGGTGCATCAGATATCGATTCATTTGTTTTGGCAACTGCATTAGGAGCTTGTGCTGACACAAGAAGTGTTGATTTGGGGAAGCAAATTCATGCTCGTATTCTAGTCGATGAAGTTGAAGTTGATTCTGTGTTGGCAAGTTCTTTAGTTAACATGTATGGAAAGGGTGGTGATTTGGATAATGCGAGCTATCTTTTGAATAGAATGCAGAATCCTGATAACTTTTCCTTGTCAGCACTAATTTCAGCATATTCAAACTGTGGTCGAATGGATGATGCTAGAAAGATATTCAACCTGATAACTGATCCTTGTATTGTACTATGGAACTCCATGATTTCTGGGTTTGTGTCATGCGATGAAGTGTTAGAAGCATTATTGCTTTTTGAGGAGATGCACAGAGAAGGAGTTATAGGGGATTCCTCTACATTAGCTAGTGTATTGAATGCCTGTGCTAGTGCACATGCCCTTAAAAATTGTTTGCAAGTGCATGTTTATGGTTTTAAGCTTGGGCTGTTGGATGACCTTGTCATTGCTAGTGCGCTCATTGACACATATGCTAAATGTGGATGTCCTGATGAAGCTTCCAAAGTTTTTAATGAACTCAAAACACATGATACCATCTTGCTAAATTCTATGATTACCATATATTTCAACTGCAACAGAATTGAAGATGCGAGGCAATTATTTGAGTCAATGCCCTACAAGAGCTTAATTTCTTGGAACTCTATGATAATTGGTCTTAATCAAAATGGTTGTCCAGTTGAAGCACTGGATCTTTTCTACAGGATGAATAGGATGGATTTTAGGATGGATAAATTTAGCATTTCAAGTGTGATCAGTGCCTGTGCAAGCATTGCTTCAGTTGAACTTGGTGAACAGATTTTTGCAAGAGCTGTTATCATCGGCATTGATTGTGATCAAATAATTTCTACCTCCTTAATTGATTTCTACTGCAAGTGTGGTTTTGTTAGTGATGCCAGGAAGCTCTTTGACCAAATGATGAAATCCGACGAGGTTTCGTGGAATTCTATGTTGATGGGTTATGCTACAAATGGTTATGGAAATGAAGCTTTGAATCTATTCCACGAAATGAGAAGTGCAGGTGTTTCGCCAACAAATATCACATTTATTGGTGTCTTATCTGCCTGTGATCATTGTGGTTTACTAGAAGAGGGGAAAAGGTGGTTTTATTCAATGAATTACGATTACCACATTGATCCAGGGATTGAACATTACTCCTGTATGGTAGATCTTTATGCAAGAGCAGGATGTCTTGAAGAAGCTGTGAACCTCATCGAAACGATGCCATTTGAGGCAGATTCAAGCATGTGGTTATCCATTTTGAGAGGATGTGTAGCTCATGGTAACAAGATACTAGGACAGCTCGTGGCCCAACGCATTATAGAGCTTGATCCTGAGAATTCAGGTGCTTTTGTGCAGTTATCAAACATATTTGCTACTTCTGAGGACTGGGAAAGATCTGCTTTGATCAGGAGGCTGATGATAGAGAAGAAAATCCATAAGAGTTCTGGTCGAAGCTGGAGTGATATGTAAGACAAAGTGCAGTACAGGTCTCCAGATAATTGCAGCAGTGGGAGAAGAGGTTAACTTTATTTTTTAGCCACCCACTTCAATATCTTTATTTTTTTATTTTTTTTATTTTTATCCACTTCAATATCTTTTGAAGCTATTAATTGTTTTTTTCCCGGCTCGTTCATGTTCTTGTAACAATGGTTTTCTTCTAATCTTGTTGCATTATTTTGTGAGCACATCCCAGTTGAAGGGCTTTGTGAGAATTAGCAGTTTCTTTCTCAGATGCCTTGATTTAGGACAGAAAAGACTTGCTGCTGTCAGCTTACAGCCTTATCATTCAAGTCTGTTGGATATATTTGCTTATACAGATTAGTATCTTTCTATAAGCGGTGATCATGTTACTATCTTTCTATAAAGTAGTGATCATGCTACTATCTGCAATTCAGGTTCTTGGAATTATGTAGATGCAGATATGAAGAGTTCTTAGCTGTTCTGTTCACTAAGGGAAAGATGTGTGAGTTAAAGAAATTTGCTGGGGACTCTATACACTATAATTTAGGCATCCGACTGCTTCAGTCATGCACATCGTTTGGCAGTTCTTAACAGTGTTTTCTCTGAAAATTCTTGGTGTTTCTATCTGTCATTCATTGACTTTATTTGCTAGGATTTAATTCCTAACACTGTCCGTGATATCCAAGGTGCTATTTCACATTGTCTAGGACAGAATTTTGCAAAAATGTTTGGAGATAAATTTTGAAAATGAGGAGAGAAGGCTATGGTCTGGCAGAACTCATGGGTCTATACGACCAGAGCAATACGAATTCAAAGCTATTTAGAAACTGTCTTTGTAGTTTTCCACTTTGTTATTCAAGCTAACTCTCACTTCTTTTTACTGATGTTGTGGCAGGTTGGTATAGTGATGTTGTTCATGGGGATGAGAGGGGATGGTCTGACCTCCTATAGTAGCGATAACTCAAGTAATTATTCTTCCTGCGCCCTTCAAAGGATGCTCACACTCAAGGGATCTTTGATGCATGTTCTGTCACGGCTAAAAACGTGAATGAATCAGGTATTCGTGCCGTGGCTGACCTCAGAGAGAACTATTACCTGGCTGGAAATATTTTTTCTGGGAGAATGAAGGGGGTTTTCCCTTAGGATTGAACCAGGATAAAAAGGCCTTGCAAACGACCAGGTAGGAAATGTAGCTTCTGTCCTTTCTTTCTACTTGCCAGTTGTTTAAGAAAGTCAAATAGGACAGGATAATAGAAATCATTTTTGTTTGTTGTTAAATTTGTTACTTTTGGATACCAAGCTTGATGCTATAAATTTACTTTAGCTTTGTAATAACTTTCCCAGGAATGAGCTGTTTGACGCTAAATGCAGCTAAAAGTCAAACAGATATTCCATGGCTAATCTAGTTGAACAAGCAAAAGATATGCTCACCTCTGTCCTCCAATAAAATTTATTTGATGTTGCGAAACAAAAGTGAGATGCTTGTCTTCAGGTTGTATGAACCTGGGATGAATTTGCGGAATGCTGAACGAGAAGATATTGGTCTGGCTCCCTGGTGGATTGTGAGGTATGTTACACTTTCAAAGTGGTTGCATCTGAGGTGAATCTTTTATTTTGATTTTTGGGTTGGGATCTTTTGTTTGAACTTTGGGTTGATAAAAGAGAAATAGTTATAGTAGAGCTGTAAAATACTGACATGTTTGTGAATAAATCTCAAGTCAGCTTGTATTAGTTTGAAGTTGAGCTTTCTATTTAGTTCGACCATTCAAACTCGAGATTCAGTTTATCTGAATTAACGTGAGCGAACTGCCCATCCCCCTTAGTCTCAGTAAATATACCATAGTTACGTAATTTACAATTTAGTTTTTTTTATTCCTAAATGATAAGCAGTTAAATAAGAATATTATATTTTATTTTAGGTGTTTTGCAGTTGAGGCAAGCGTGGCATAGTGCTCGATTAATTTGATGAACATGTAGTGTTTGTTCATGTGATACTTATCTTAGATACGCTGACAAAGATGCCGCACACACATATACAATACAGTCAGATAGACACAGAGGCATTCCGCAGCTACTACAATGATAATCCTTACTGCTCATTTCCATTTATAGCTTGATTTGAAAATCTACCACCTGTGAAGACCGAATCCATAAACAATTGTGTAAACCACCATTCTGACAGGGTAGAATTTATACCCTATGTTGCTCGGACTCCAAAAATGTCGACGGGTGCGTGTTGGATCCTCCAAAAATAGTGTATTTTTGAAGGATCCGACACGGGTGTGGCAACATTTTTGGAGAGTCAGAGCAACTTAGTCTATACCTGCAGATAGTAAAATTCCAGAACTTCAGGCGTTTGTCAAAGTTCAACAGCCAAGAAAATGTGTTACAGCAAATGAACTTCGATCAAATGGAAAAAAGGTATGGTCTCATAACTTGGAGGTCATGCATCAGGGTAACTTGTAATTTCTTGTGATTTGATTATTTCCTTTTCAATGTGGACAAAATTTGTATCTGTAAAATAACTGAATTTGGCCCTAACTTCAGAAATTCAGGTCTGAAGTTAGGCTCTGAATGTCTAAAGTTAGGCTTTGGCAAGCCAAACATCAAATTCGAGATTTTCAACTTCAGTCCCGCAGGTTTAAAATTGATTTTGAGGCAACTAAACATTGAATACTTTGTAAATTTTTAGCTGTGTTTTGAATAGCAGTTATCTGTGCACATGTCCCAGCACCAACTTATTAAACTTACACCCAAAGACAACCCAAGGGGATTTGTGATATTCTATTTTATGTTTATTTACTTTATTTTTTAAGTTTTTATGTCCAGACTTGTAGTATCTCTAGGTTCTTGCTTTTAGAGCTAGCTATATTAAAATCAAACTCTGACGTCAATTTTTAGAATTTATTAATGTCCAATGCAGTTAACTAAGGTTAATAATTATTAATAGGTAATCACACTGAAAGATGCTAGAGGCACTTCGTAAAAGGTAGAAAAGTTGGAAGGCACATATTAATTTTATGACTTGATTTTGTCATTTTCTGTATCAAGTTTGCTCTAATGGGCAAACACCAAGTTCTCTTTTGGAATAATTAAGTAATTGTATAAAAAATTATACTAGATAGTATCTTTAAACTTTAAAGTTCTTATAATACTTCAGGGTGGAGATGAGTACTTTTGGACTTTCTTGTTTGTATCATTCCCTAGGTAATTTTGATTGCCTTTTGGGGGATGTTTCAACAACTTTGCCCACCAATAATTCAATCTTTGGTTTCTCTTCACTTATGTTAAATTTAAATGTAATAGTTTCTCTGATTCATGTTTTCAACGATTATTTGCTTATACTGTCATCTGTATTTATCTTATACCTCTCACTTAATGAACACTCTACTCATTGGAGCAGTAAGGATGAGTTTGAGAAAAAGTAATGCTCTAATTTATTTCTTTAAAACGTCAAATATTTGAAACAAATTCAGTTTGTCAAAATGAGTCATGCTTAGAACTAGTTCATGTCCTTGAGACTGTAGAACTCCAACAGTGATTTGCAACTAGGGCAATAGAAAAGCAATATCATATATAGAGCCCACTGTCCAATAAATCAACTTTGAGAGGATCCCAGATCAGTACCTATAAAAGACCCTTTAGGAAAAAGCATAATATAATTAAAATAAAGTACTTAAGATAATAAATAATTATAATCACCTAGGGAATTTTTGTCTACTTCTTAACATGCCAACCTGTACATATTTACAATACCACTCACTCAATTCATATAAATTGTCAAACCTTTTGCTCACCTTTAATCATAGCCCATCTTAGATCAATCTCTCCTTTTTCATCCTTTTTCTCTCCTCACTCATTATTGTTCAAAAAAAGAGAGATAAAGAGCCTATGTGCTATTGATTTCTTCATCATTAGCAAGAGAAAAAGGAATTGAAATAAACTGAATTTTAGTTCTGAGATAATGGCCAGCACCTTTTGCTTTCTTGTTGTAGCAACACTCATTATGTGTGTATTCATTGCAAAAACACCTTTAGCAGTGTCACTGAATGTGGAGAGGAAGTTGATATCAGCAATCCCAGTAGAGTTTCTTGCAAATCCTCCGGTGCCAGTGGCGTCTCCATTCTCAGAGATATCTCCAGATATTGCACCTCTCTTGCCTTCTTCTGGTGGTGTGGTGCCTCCAGTTTCTTCAATGCCAACTATTCCTTCTAATCCGAGTAAAAATCCAGATGATGTGATGTACCCTATTGGCCCTGATTCTGCTGCTCTTGCACCTTCTGCTTTTTCACCTGTTTCCTCTGCTGTTTGTTGTGTTTCTCTTGCAACATATCTGAACATTGCAGTACTGCTTCTAGTAATCGGCTTATTTTGTTCGAGTTAGACATCTGGCATTCGAAATACACTGATTCAATTGGAGGGGGTATGAGCGCTCCCTACCAAAGTAGTCGGCTTAATTATTTGTTATTTGAGAAGTTGTATAATATCATCAACTGCGTTGTTCAGCACTATAACATGCTGTTTCAATCTTGTATAAGTTGATTCAGTCTGAAATTCATTTCTTTTACAAGGGATAAATGATACTAGTATAAGTTCTTTTATTGTCCTATTGTATTTAGTTTCAATTGTTGTTGGAAATCAAAGGCGAAGCTAGAGTTCTAACTACGGATTCTTCAAAATTCAGTAGCTTTGGCAAAACATTGTGTTTGTGTTAAGAAATCTACTGAATATAATATATATATATGTATAAATACTCCCTCTGGTCCATATTACGTGGTAGTTTTAGTTCTTTCAAGCTTTTACATTCAGTCCATATTTGTCCAAAATAAGAGAATTTTTAATCAAGATGATATTTATTGTTTTTTTCTTCTTCAAATTTACCGTTATTTAGACAAGTGTGATTTCATTAAATACATACTATTTAATTAATTAAGAATAATTTAGTGAAAACACTTTATTCGAGTGAATTTATTAAGAGGTATATCCAAGTTAAAAATATTATATAATGGAAATATGAGGGAGTAATTTATCTCGTACTCAGTAAGCTATCTTTTATAGAATTCAGAATCTGCATAGTGTAATGCTTAGAATAGAGTACAATTGTTTCTAGTGTTGTTTTTAAAAATAAAATAAATTACAAGTGATTATCAAGATTAGTGTAAAAGCAATTAAAAAAAGTGTAACTTTTTCTTGTTTAATTTCCCATATGCTACTTTTTGGTTAAGTAATAATATAGCTGGCTATGAGTGATGAAGGAGGTAATGCACATGGAGGGGGCCATGTAATATCCCAACACTTTTTGGTGTTCCAACTCTTTTCATCATGTGATACCATCAGTTACAATTTGGACTTTTGTATCAATGGAGGTACACACTATGCCCAGAATTATATAATTAAACTATTGTAACATGACCCTGTCACACCTCAAACCATAGAAAGTATTAGTGTTTTTTTTTTAATTCTATTCTTTTCTTGTTATCCTTTTCCTTGTTTATTTTAAGAAAACATTTTTTCAAAAAAGTTAAGAGATAAGTTAAGATGACAATGGTTTATGATATAAGCCCCCCAAACAATATTGTTACGCGGCGCATTATATGTGTGTCCAGTTAGTATCTTCTAACAAAAGAGATTCTTTGTACACTAGACTAGACTGTCAGTGACGTAGGAAAAGGTCGATGTTAGCGATTGAGACAACATTGAATGAAAATGTGTGAAAGTTTGCTTGCATTAGTGAAAACAACTATTCGCTCTGTCCCTATTTACTTGTCTACTTTTGAATCGACAAACCTATTAAGAAAACAATAATTGATACAGTGACTTTACCATTTTATCCCTATTAATTATGAAGTGGATGAGTTAAAAACTTAATATTTTCAAAAAGTTTTACATTTTTCAAAGTAATTAATTAAGAGTATAATAGGTAAAAAAAATTTGTCCTTTCTTGATTTATCAAAATGGACAAGTAATTATGGACAACTAAAAAAGAAAATGTGGACAAGTAATTAGGGACAGAGGGAGTATTAATAGTGTATATTCTTGTTTGAAAGTTTGACTACTTGATACCCCTTAATCAGACTTTTAAAAAATAAACCCTAGTTACATGAATTTGACATAAATAAACTAGAAACGCATAATAAATATACAAGAAGTAAAGCTACTTTACATTTACATTGAATATGACTTGGACTTAAGCAAAGGAAAAGCTGGTCCAGTAGGCGGCACTTGGAGGGGCCGCATCCTTGTCTGCGCGCAGGGCGGAGCTAGAAGTCCGATATAGGTTTGTTCGAATCTAATATATTTATTCATATATACAATTATTAAGTTTAGAATGCAATTATTATTAATTACTTGTTAATATTTGAAACTCATAAAGCTCAAATTTTGATTTTGAGCGCTTTGTCTGCGAGCAGGGCTTAAACATATGGGTGTTGGCAATGTGCGCGCCCTGAGGGAATTGTCAGCATTTGCCTGTTGCGTGCGGACACAAGCTATCGCTGAAGTGACATAATTTCATACCTAAATTATTGAGGTTTCACGGAACTCTCTTGAATTACCATGAAATTTTTGTGTCAGGTGGACTTATTCAACCAAAGTATTTTTAATCTAAAGAAAGTTATAATTCAGGGAAAAATATGTTATTCAATAGTTCAAATATGAAATTCGAGGATAATTGAAGGATGGGACCCAAAATTTGCAACGTCACTTCTTCTTTAGTTCCTAAACTTTTTGCAAAGGTAAATTTGCATTTGCTTTCTTTACTGACGCTAATGAAGCTGCTTTTGTGGCTCCTTTTGGTTGGGCTTTAATTGAGACTTTTTATAATAAAGGCCGCTTTCAACAAAAAATCTTTATCTTTATGAGTTTTAAAATTTGATCTTGGCCTAAATAAGAATCAGTCCGGGTGAATAATATATTAAAAGAATTGAAAGGAGCTTATATTTAAAATTTGAGCTAGAGAAAGATTTGAATGGATAGATGTTCATTGCAGTTTTTTATTAAATAGTTTCCGAACTCAAATTTTAGAATTCAGCCTATCACAAGCGTGAATCATTTCATGTGAATGATATGTCAAAAAATTCAAAATATTGAGAGGAGCTCATCATATCTAAAATTCGGCCTATTACAAACACGAATTATTTCATGTGAATAATATATCAAAAGACTTAAAATATTGAGAGGAGCTCATCATATCTAAAATTCGGGACTGTTTAAAGGAGATTTGAACTGGTCGGGATTGAAAAAAGTAACAATTTGCTGAGGAAGATGAAATGTTGTAATGTATAAATATTGTATAACAATGTATATACCTCTAATACATAATTATACATTATATATATTCAATTTTACACTGCATATATAATATCGATACATTACATCTATATATACGACTATTTTAGCTAAAATGAATTTTTACTGATGTTACATTGGCATAAGAAGCCCGTATATAAGATGCCCAAAGATTTGTTGGAATTCACATTCAAGCAAAACTCCTCATTTGGAAAATTAAGGGAGTGTATGAACATGAAAATTGTGACTATTTGAAGATAATAGTATTTGTTTTCAAAATGAAAAATAATATTTGAAAATTGGAATTGTATTTAATTATGAATATAAATTCAAGTTATCTTTTAATCTTTATGAGCAATTTGAAGTGAAAACAAAACTTTTTTGTGTATTAAGCCCATGATTTACCTAGTTTGAGGCCTCATTAGTTCACATGAAGGCTTTCAAATCCATTATTCCATAATAAGTGGGCTTAAAAAAATGAAAAAAAGTTTTTTTTTTTAAAATCTTAAATTATACGGAATTGAACAAAAATACTCTTTATTAATATTTTGGTTCAAAAATATTCATGTTACTTTATTAATAGTTTGTTATTATTACTTAATTGAGTCAAATATATTCCTTCAGTATTTTCACTCGTACATTATTTTTCATGAGAAAAGTATACAATTATCATTATTTTCTTGTTTCCCATCTGATATTCAGAGCCCACATTGAAGTTTAGACTAAATCCGAATCGCGCACTGCAAGGTCTATTTGAGACACATACTTTTCTCTATACAAAGCTCGAACCTACCGTTGTCGTTATTAATATTCTTTTAGCTATATAGTAAAGTAATTTCCCGTTTCTTTGATTAAGCCATCTTGGACTTATGTATAACTACTAAAAGAGTAGCTTATACGATACTAAACCAATAAAATATTTTTTTTAATACTAAACCATAAAAATCTGTCGGAAAAACAAAAGATTTTTGGTTGGCATAACAAGAAAACAACAAAATCCAAATATTCAAAAAGTGAAAGTCATTTTAATTAATTTGTTCCAAAAATGCAATTAGGTGAAGATTTAGGACGTTTGCTGTACCAACTTTACTTCTAACCAGTTTCCTCCTTATAGTCAACTCACTTTCATCACCCTTCTTTCAAAAAAATATTTTACAATATTCAATCTATTAATTAATTTTATTAATAAATATAATACGACTATGAAATATGTTTTTTTTTTTTGTTCAGTATGTTGGTGTCATTTTCTACTCTAGTTTAATTTCCTAGATTTGTTACCTTACGTGTTATCATTAACTATAATGGTATATACGTGTATTATACACCATATCTCATGGTTAACTGTTACTTGCTCCCTTTTTTTCTGTCCCATTTTTTTCGATCGAGACTCGGTATCTATATTGGAGCTTGAGGGAAAATGCTCTCGACTATTAATTATTTTTCATATATTCAAGATTGAACTCGAGATCCTGATTAAGAAAGAAATAACCTCATCTATTGTACTACATTCTTTTATGGTGGAGCTGAGTTTTTTATTTATAGTTTTGGAATTATTTCTTTTTTTAAGACGTGATGGACCATGTGAATAGGAGTAAGGGGACAAAGAACAGAATATGAGACCTTAGGTTAAAAATCATACTATAACTAGTATAGTTTGATAACATATATAGAAATATTACTTTCATCATTTTAATTTATATAAGTTAGTTTGACTTGACATAAATTTTAAAAAACAAAAGAAGATTTTTGAAAATTGTGGTCTAAAATGAATCATAGATATATGTGTGGCTAGAAATCATTTCATTAAGGATAAACTGAGCATTTTAAAGCAAAATTGAAGTACTTAAATATAGAAATATGACATTCTTTTTAGACTGATTAAAAAGGAAAATAAGTCATAGTGGGACTGAGAGAATATTAAATAAGATGTATTAAAATATTATCATTAATAATGTTAAGATTAATCCTATTGACATTATTTTGTAATGATTACCTTACTGAGAAACTATAAAAATGCTTGGGAATTGGGATATGTTACATCTTGTTAGCATGTCGATATTACGAACGTAATGTAAGGCTCAAATATGGCTAAAATATTATAAATAAACAAGTGAACCTGATGAAGAAAATTAAACCATCAAAACTTATCATTTAGTGTTATTGGACAAAAAATTCTTAGTCGGGATTTTAATATATCAGAAATAACTTTTCTATTTTATAAAAATAAAAATAAGAATTATGTATATTTTATATTTTTATATTTATTTGTGAAATTATATTGAATATATTATTGTTGCTGTCGTATAAGAAAACAAGGAACACACAACGCACAGTCTAATTCTTGTTGTATAGTTAATAAAAGTTGACTAATTACCCTTGACTAAGTTAGAGATTTTTCTCATGTTTCGTAAATTAAAAGGTTAGGTGAATTATACAAGTAAACTTCATTTAACAAGTTAAGCCTAAGAGTGTGCACTCACTCAATTGAATTAAAAAAGAAAATATGGGATAAAACAAAAGTGAAAAGTTAGTGAAAATAATAATAATTTTGACTAAAGCAATTTCAAGCCATGCAAGCAAATGACGCAGTAAAATCTCTTTTTATTATTTATTCGTTGCATGGCTACGTCTTCTTTTACTAGCAGAAACAACCTGGTCCTATTATCTATTAGAAAATTTTTAAAGAGATATTATTCATGCAAGCAAGCAAGCAATTTTAGTTGGGGATACAAGAAAGTCCATGTTTGTTTGAAAATCAATATTTTTTGGTTTTATTTGGAATTTGAAAAATACTTTAAAACCTATTTTCACTTTTTGATCATTGTATATATAAATTTATTTATATTCCAAATTTTACCCTAATTTTTTTTTTGTTTTTTATAAAACTATTCTACATTAGAAATATTCCTCTCATAAAAATGCATCAAAATATAAGTTAAAGTCGTCTAAAGAAATTAAAAACAAGAAAATGGAAATCTGCCCCATTTAGGGATGGATCCGGCTCCTCTTCATTTCCCTTTCCTCCATTTTCCCAAGTTCTTGCTTGGATGTGAGACATATGGCATAGGTAAAAACTAATGGTTAAGATTTAATTGAATAAAAATAAGATTTTAATTATGATTTAGATAATTAATATTTCATAAGAAAAATGACAATATCACAATCATAACAATATATTATCTTTTCTATAAATATATTTAAAAATTCTTTTTCTAATCTTTTTCTTACTAGTATTATCTACTGTTTTTGTCCATAAATATATTATAAAATAATTTCTCTTTTTCTAATTATTTTTTCCCTGCGAGTATTTTTTCTATTAATTATATGTAAACTAATTTCAAAGAGAAAGTTCAAAGTTGCTAACTAAGACTTACTCAATTTTATTTTATTTTTAAAAAAACAAGCGGAAGATAAATACTCGTAGGAAAAAAAATAATTAGAAAAGAGAAAAGTTTTTATAATATATTTATGGACAAGATATTATATTGTTATGACTTATGATTATGGTATTATTATTTTTCTTATGAAATATTAATTATCTAAATCATAATTAAAATCTTATTTTAATCAGTTAAATCTTAGCCATTGATTTTTATCTATGCCATGTGTCTAACATCCAAGCAAGAACTTGGGGAAAATGAAGGGAAGGGAAATGGAGAGAAGCCGGATAGGTTAATGGAACAGTCTAAATAAAGAGAATTAATAAGATAAATCTACTATTACTACATACAATCCTCGGTTTCAATTTATTTATCTTACTTTCTTTTTTAATCCATTTAAAAATGAATACATCTTCTTTTTTTTTGCAACACTTTAGTTTCAACTTTCAACATGTTTAATATCACCAAAATTAAATGATATTTTAATATATTTTACGTATGTTTAGTTTAAAGTCATAAATTTAATTATTTTTTTTACTTTCTTTAATTTCATACCAAGTCATAACTAGACGAACAAATTATAATTAAAAGAAGAGTATAACAATATAATCCATGGTCGGCAGGTCCTCTACACCTTATGTAGAATTTTGACCAAGTAAATTTATCTAACTTTAGATTAATGTTTAAAACAAATAAACTTTAAAGGTTCCTTGTTCACTTATTATAGTCGATTATTTTATGAAGATAACTGTCAAAATCAAAATTTGTTAATTGGATTAAAGTACAAGAAACTAGACTGCTCAATTGTATAAATACTAAACATGGCTAATTTGGTAGCATCAAATAGAAGAAACCAAAAGAAAAATTACAAATAAATTCTTCCACTAATTAAATTAAAATGGGAAGGTCTCCTTGTTGTGATGAAAATGGGCTCAAAAAAGGACCATGGACTCCTGAAGAAGATCAAATACTTGTTGATTATATTGACAAACATGGTCATGGAAGTTGGAGAGCCCTTCCTAAGCTTGCAGGTATTATAATAATTTCAACATTTTTTTTTTTTAATCATCTCATAATGAAAATTTATCGCTAATTCGTTGCTAAGTGGGATTAGCGGCAGATTTTACATGCACCTTCTCTTTTATTTTCCTCTTTTTGGCATGAACAAAGGTAGCTAGGTGTCATGACCCGCCACTGACTCTAAGTCCGTGACATAGGGGTGTGTAAGGGGTTTATCTGAATTCTTTTCAAAAAATTATATTGTATATAGAATATATAAATTATTATTTACGTATATATAATAGATGTTGAATTTTCTTTGCTTCTGATTTCGATATGTAAGTTCTTAGTTATAACATAGATGATTTTTGTTTTAACAAAACTAACATTTGTTGTTTTTATATGCTATATAGGACTTAATAGGTGTGGGAAGAGCTGCAGGTTAAGATGGACTAATTATTTGAGGCCTGATATCAAGAGAGGCAAATTTTCTGAAGAAGAAGAACAAACAATTCTTCATCTCCATTCCATCCTAGGAAACAAGTAATTAATTATCTCAATATAACTTACATTTTTCATGAGAATTATAATGTTGTGTTCATTTCTTATCACAAACAACTACTCATGTCCGAGATTTATATGTCAGTAAAAAATATAAAGAACTTTAGTATCTTTTTAATCGTATTTTCTATAATATTGACTAAAAAATAAGCTTAAATAATGTGGAGTGACTAATGGATAATGATGATTTATATAGTTGACCTCGATTTTGCTATAGATTTATGCACAATTATTATTGTTGTTGCTAACACATTTGTTTTCTTGTTTGTGAAAATTCATATTGATGATATCTTTTGATATTATGGTTGTAGATGGTCTGCGATCGCGACACACTTATCAGGAAGAACAGACAATGAGATCAAGAATTTCTGGAACACACATTTAAAGAAGAAGCTAATTCAAATGGGATATGATCCAATGACACACAGGCCAAGAACTGATTTATTTGCAAACTTGCCCAATATAATAGCTTTGGCAAATTTACTTCAACATCATCCACTTGAAGATCATGCTGTGAGATTACAAGCAGAAGCTGCCCAATTAGCTAAAATTCAATATTTACAATTTCTATTCCAATCTTCAAATAATTATAATCCAACACCACCTACACCCTCATCAAACACTCAATATTACAATAATAATAATAATAATAATAATAATAATAATAATAATAATAATAATAATAATAATAATAATAATAATAATAATAATATTAATCTTGGAGATTTAGGGGCATTTAATTTGACAAATTTTGTTAAAGAAAATAGTACCCCTTCTTTAAATTTATCCAATCTTGAAAATCAAACACTTTTCTCCAATGAACATAACTCTAGTTCTCAACTACTCCACAATAATCAAGATAATACACAAGAAGTCCCTTTCAATTTCCAAACACATTTGAATAATAATATTAATGACATTAGTGATGATATTAATTGTCACAATTTTAATTTTGATCAAGAAAATAATTCACCTAGTTCCCCATTAAATATTACTAATATTCTCCCTTCTCCACATTCTTCAAGTCATTTGCCACCTTTGGCTGAAATTTCAATTAGCAATAATCAAGGAGATTCCAGCAGTAATTCAACTAACAATGGTGCTGATCAAGGGAGTTCTTCATATTGGCCAGAATTATTTTTTGAAGAACACTTCATGCATGACATTTCTTGATATTTGTGCGGAAAAAAGTTGAATTTTTCTTTCTTTATATTAGTACGATTGGTACGTTGTTGATGAGTGATATGGATAGTGAGGATTATTATATAGATGACTCAATTTACTTGGGATTGAGGCGTAATTGTTGTAAATATGCTATTGATTGTTGAGAGGGTACACATATGTTCACATTGCTAATTACATTACGATTCTTGTGTTTTTTTTTTTTTTTTTTTTTAATCCTTGTTGGATGTGTTATAATGTAAAGATTCCTCATTGTTATAATGTAAATATTCCTTGTTGTTCTGATTTTATGAGTTCAAATTTTATATGTGTTAAGATTTTAGTAGAATTTTACAAATATATTTATACGACATGTCAAAAATTATGAATTCAGATTATATCGCACCCTTAATATATCCTTTCCCATGTGAGCTATAGTAACCTGAGATTTCCTAGTAAAATACACTTGCTACTTCCTTCCAAATACTTTTTACGATTTTCTTTTTCCTTCTTTTATCGATTAACATTTTATGCACTAATTAATGACATAAAAAATACTTATTGATCTCACTCAGATCATGGAGTATCAATTATTGTAATCTACAGGTATTGTGTAACAATTGACAAGAACTTATAATTGGTTACTTGATAAAAGAACATGTAACGACATAGCTATATCAGTCATATAAAAACAACTTTACGCTATCAATGTATATCGATCAAGACTTTCAAGAACTCCTTAATTAATATGTTGTCCGGCGACTTTCTTCTTTCTTCTCTTGCGCAGTGTTTTTGTATTTGCGTTAACTTAGTGACTTCTGTTCATACCTTATAAATTTTATAAATATTTGATTGTGAACTCAGTTATCAATAAAAATTAATTTAAAATTATTATAGTAACTGTTCTGTCTTTGACCATAGCTTTAATTTTTGATGGCCTATGATTAACACATCAATAGATTACTCCTTCCGTCATTTTTTATATGTCACCTTTTTACTTTGCACTTCCGTCCTTTTTTATATGTTACCTTTTTACTTTGCACTTGCATTAAGAAATGATGTAATTTTACCCTTCTATCCTTATTTAATATTTTCTCAAGTCAACTTTATAATAAATGATGAATACATTTTTAAGATTAATTAACTATTCTATTAAGGGTATAATAAGTAAAATATGGTAATTTATGCATAAATTTTATAAAATGACAAGTATTGTGGTCCAATTATTTATAGAAAGGAATAACATATAAGGACGGAGGGAGTAGATGATTGGAAACACAATAATTAATACTACTCTAATGAGTACACAAATAGAGCATTTATTTAATTTCTTGATGTTGCCACTTATACATGATCATACTATAATTTCTAGATGTTCGTGACCAACTGCATGTACCATCATGACCAGGGGCTGCTTCATTTAATTATATGTCTTTTTGAAATAAATAAAAGGGTTTAATTAAATGACATAAGAACTTTGAAAAAAATCTAACATATAGGGTAGGATTAGGTGGTTTGAAAACCTTCTTAATTTCTTCTCCACCCACAAGGAACTATAAGGTTAAGCTAAGAACGAAAGAAAAAACCTAACACTATCTAAAATTTCTACCTTTGCTTTGACATCTACGAGTCTACGACACTAAAACAAAAATAACTTTTAGTAATATTAAATATGTACATTAATAATTGACATTAAAACTAAAGTTGATATAGGCTTTAACAACATTCACAAAGAGTGCTTAAATGTAATTGTCATTAATAATTATTTTTGAAAAACATACTTAAGTTTAATTGCCGCTATAAATTATTTTTGGTATACTGTGACTCCACAATTAGTACTTGACATTAATCAAAGTTACTACCTCCGTCCACTTTTAACTGTCATGATTTTCTTTTTTAGGAGTCAAATGATAAGTACTTTGACAAACATTTTACGATGTATTTTTTCATCATATTGACATGCAAAAAATTGTGATTTATAGTATTTTCGTATAGTTTTTGAATATCTAATTTTTTTTTTAAAATATCGAATTAATGTAATCTAATTTCACTTTAAAAATTAGTCAAATTAACTTTCGAAAAACGCAACGTGACAATTGAAAGTGGACGGATGGATGAAGTATTAAATATCTTATTCTGAACTAAACCACACACAAATGCAAAAACAAACATTATTTTTATAATTAAAAAAAAAAAACAAGAATGAGTAGAGAGATACCATGGGAATATCGACAAGTGTGTGAAAAAAGTCTTCGTAGTAAATTGAGACTTTGTTACTCATATCATGGTTTGTGTGAATTTAAAGTCTTTGACAGTCAATTTCTTCGTAGAAAAGAAATACCCTTTCCTAACTACTTGATAGGAGATTTATAACATTTGATTTATTTTTTTCCTTTGTATCTCATTTGGTATTCGAATTTTACATTGTGATCCAACTAAATGATTAGAATTCGAGTCATCAGGACATCGACATTGAAAGGGTTAAATGTTCCCTAAGAAACGCGACTTCATATACAGAGTCCGGCCTTTAGTTAAAAGTGGAGGAGTACTGTCACGATCCAGACCGTCGTAATTGACACCCACACTAATCCTCCGGTGGGAGAACCATTACTACTAACCAACTAACCCCAAAACTAAACATTTAAAGATACGGAAGCAGGTTTAAATGCAGAAATAAAGTGGAGTTCCCATAAACTCCGGAAGTCTAACAAATCGTTACTAAAACATTGCGGAAAACACCCCTAGAATCTGAAAGTCAATGTACCAAAACATCTAAAGTTCATCAAGTCTAAGGAAAATGGGTACAACCCAAACTAAACATACGAGTAAATCTAACTAGAAAGTCTGAGTCCGAAAAGAGTAGACTAAAACATAGAGGACCCATGGCAGCCTGAAAGAACTAGCTCACCCTTGAATCCGATCGTGCTCACTAATCTCCTAAACGAGGTCTGTCCATAGCTGCCTGAAGATGCCCTGTACTCAACAAAGAAGGAGCAAGTGCAGAATCAGTACACAACCACAGTGTACTGGTAGGATCACGCGACTATTCCAGTAAGTGAAACATATATATAAGCAGTCACAACATAGTAAACACGCATATACCGAACATATACAATATCAGTTATCATTTCAGGAGCAATGTACAATTCCACATTCTCAACAATACGCATATATGACAAGTCAATGGTCCTCTCATGAAATTCATACCCAAACTGTTAGTGTACCGGATCGTGACACCCGATCCAAGTTAGTGTGTCGGAACGTGACACCCGATCCAAATGTATGTCGGTACGTGAAATTTGATCCCAGTTAGTGTGTCGGAATGTGACACCCGATCCATTCAACACGCCACAATCACAATCACAATGTACATTCTCATAATCATACAATCAAGTGTTGATTCATGGCTTACAAACATTCATTCATATTCATTTACATTAGGTGTGATAAATAGTGCAACATTCGCATACATACATGCATTGTTGTCACGACTCGAGCCTACACCCTGGACATGGCCGGCACTCGAGAACCATTGCTGGTCCCCAAGCGAACCCTTATCTTGGCTGACTACAAGCGGAAGACTAACTCAAGCATACAAAAGCTTAAAAACTGAATAAAAAGAATATATTCAACTCGCCATAAAATAGGCAACTTAAGTCT